>JANSJX010000129.1:0-68707 GCA_026168455.1 Theocolax elegans
AATTCCGATCGATTGATCTAAATTTTGTTTAGATAATCTATTAATTATTTAATTTCTGTTAGTCTTTAATAATAATATAGATTCGGAATTTAAATGTTTTAATTGTTAATTAACTTTCAAATCCGGTATAAAATTAAATAACGGAGGAAAGCACTAAAATCTGGGATACCTTAACTGCGCGTAATTAATTAACGCGTAATCATAAATCGAGTTTTCGCATATACTATTATCTATACTCCTTTATCTGATCCGGTGAGATGATCGACTCGGGAGCTCATTGTCGCGATAGATCCTATCAGTACCGTCTAAGTCGCCAAAGGACAAGGTTTCGTCATCCTGCGAGAAACTCTTGACCTTCGTGAATTCCTATACTTTCGATAGTGAGTAACAAAAAACCATATCCCATGTCCCAAATCCTTTATCCAGGACTGACGAACCTTCTTGGTGACAAGTTCCGAGTGGTTCCGTATTTATTTGCGGAACTGCGAAAACTTTATTTTTTTTATCGGGTAAAGAGTTTCTACTCTTTTCCATGTGTGTGCCCCATCCTTCGGGATGACTCCGATGCCTGAGGCTAGGCTGAGTGGTCCACATGGTTCCGAGGATTTTTCAGCAACCAACAAAATTATCGGTAGCCGGACTATGAAGATAATAAAATAAAAAAGGGAAGAATTCTTTTCGCGATTTCGTACTGTGCCGGAAACCATGTTTTTTTTAACAAAGGGAAAAAATATGGGTTTTTTTTTCTTGATTAAACAAACCGATCCGCGTAATTAGTATCGCGATTAAATCGTTAGACACGGGAAATTAATTGAATAAACTTTTTAACAAATTACAAACAAAAATTTTACGATACTGTATTATCCTGTTGTATTATTGTTGTTTTTTTTAATAAATTCAGAAAAGAGCCAAGGGCCACAAACTAAAATTTTACTGTTTTCCTTATTTGCATGTATTAAATCACCCTCTCACATCCAAAAGAAAATGCAAGTCCTATAAAAAATAAGATTTAATATTTACATTTTTCAAACAAAATAAAAAAAAAAATGCAACCGGAAGAACCCGCATCGGAGGATAGACATCAATCTCCAACGACGTTGAACATCCGCATAAGATATTAGTTTCGTTTTATCAATCAATATTATTATAAACTTCTTTATAATCAAAGCTTATACTAAATGCATGAGATTTGTTATGATTTGATTTTATTTGATCTCATATTTTTCATTTTTCTTTGTTATATTTTATTTTACTTACTTCTTTTGCTGCTTCAACTACATGACTGAATCGACGCGAATGGTTGCCATCGAGGGATCCAGTTTACAAAACCAAATAACGATTTACACTATTATTTAATATTTGAAAGATCTTTGCATCCTCCCGAAATAACTATAAATATCAATAAATACGTTGCAGGCCATTGTAATTCCTTGTTATATGTGCCATATTTTGTGTTGTATGTTGCATTGTTCTGAGTTCTTAGCTAATAATCAAGGAACAATACAACAAACAAAACAAAGTGGGTTTGAAAAAAAAGCAACTTTTGAGATATTATATAATGGTATTGCTTAAATAAACGCGATATTTCTGGTTATAATTAAGAAACTAATTTCGTACAGATGTCGAATTTTTATGTGCAAGGTCCATAGTAATTCCTTGTTATATGTGCCATATTTTGTGTTGCACGTTGCATTGTTCTATGTTTTTAAGTATAAATCAAGGAACAATACAACAAACAAAACAAAGTGGGTTTTAAATGAAGGCAACTGTTGAGATATTACATGATGGTACAGCTTAAATAAACGCGATATTTCTGGATATAATTATGAAAATAATTCCGTACAGATGTCGAATTTTTTATGTGTGAGGTCCATTGTAATTCCTTGTCGTACCATATTGTGTTCTATGTTGCATTGTTCTGTGTTTTTACTTATAAATCAAGGAACAATACAACAAACAAAACAAAGTGGGTTTGAAAAAAAGCAACTTTTGAGATATTATATAATGGTATTGCTTACATAAACGCGATATTCCTGGATATAATTAAGATCGTAATTCCGTACAGATGTCGAATTTTTTATGTTCGAGGGCCTGCAACAGTCCGAATAATGGTGAATACGATAAATAAATAAGTAAAATTCGCGAAATGAGAAAAATCATTTATTTCCATACTCTACGCCTATGTATGTTTCCCCTTACCGCGCCGCGGGGTTACCAAGCGCTCGTGACTACGAATATCCGCACAAAGAGGAGAGACCGATAACTCCCGAATTCCGATCGATTGATCTAAATTTTGTTTAGATAATCTATTAATTATTTAATTTCTGTTAGTCTTTAATAATAATATAGATTCGGAGTTTAAATGTTTTAATTGTTAATTAACTTTCAAATCCGGTATAAAATTAAATAACGGAGGAAAGCACTAAAATCTGGGATACCTTAACTGCGCGTAATTAATTAACGCGTAATTATAAATCGAGTTTTCGCGTATACTATTATCTATACTCCTTTATCTGATCCGGTGAGATGATCGACTCGGGAGCTCATTGTCGCGATAGATCCTATCAGTACCGTCTAAGTCGCCAAAGGAACAAGGTTTCGTCATCCTGCGAGAAACTCTTGACCTTCGTGAATTCATATACTTTCGATAGTGAGTAACAAAAAACCATATCCCATGTCCCAAATCCTTTATCCAGGAACTGACGAACCTTCTTGGTGACAAGTTCCGAGTGGTTCCGTATTTATTTGCGGAACTGCGAAAACTTTTATTTTTTTTATCGGGTAAAAGAGTTTCTACTCTTTTCCATGTGTGTGCCCCATCCTTCGGGATGACTCCGATGCCTGAGGCTAGGCTGAGTGGTCACATGGTTCCGAGGATTTTTCAGCAACCAACAAAATTATCGGTAGCCGGACTATGAAGATAATAAAATAAAAAAGGGAAGAATTCTTTTCGCGATTTCGTACTGTGCCGGAAACCATGTTTTTTTTTAACAAAGGGAAAAAATATGGGTTTTTTTTTCTTGATTAAACAAACCGATCCGCGTAATTAGTATCGCGATTAAATCGTTAGACACGGGAAATTAATTGAATAAACTTTTTAACAAATTACAAACAAAAATTTTACGATACTGTATTATCCTGTTGTATTATTGTTGTTTTTTTTAATAAATTCAGAAAAGAGCCAAGGGCCACAAACTAAAATTTTACTGTTTTCTTATTTTGCATGTATTAAATCACCCTCTCACATCCAAAAGAAAATGCAAGTCCTATAAAAAATAAGATTTAATATTTACATTTTTCAAACAAAATAAAAAAAAAATGCAACCGGAAGAACCCGCATCGGAGGATAGACATCAATCTCCAACGACGTTGAACATCCGCATAAGATATTAGTTTCGTTTTATCAATCAATATTATTATAAACTTCTTTATAATCAAAGCTTATACTAAATGCATGAGATTTGTTATGATTTGATTTTATTTGATCTCATATTTTTCATTTTTCTTTGTTATATTTTATTTTACTTACTTCTTTTGCTGCTTCAACTACATGACTGAATCGACGCGAATGGTTGCCATCGAGGGATCCAGTTTACAAAACCAAATAACGATTTACACTATTATTTAATATTTGAAAGATCTTTGCATCCTCCCGAAATAACTATAAATATCAATAAATACGTTGCAGGCCATTGTAATTCCTTGTTATATGTGCCATATTTTGTGTTGTATGTTGCATTGTTCTGAGTTCTTAGCTAATAATCAAGGAACAATACAACAAACAAAACAAAGTGGGTTTGAAAAAAAAGCAACTTTTGAGATATTATATAATGGTATTGCTTAAATAAACGCGATATTTCTGGTTATAATTAAGAAACTAATTTCGTACAGATGTCGAATTTTTTATGTGCAAGGTCCATAGTAATTCCTTGTTATATGTGCCATATTTTGTGTTGCACGTTGCATTGTTCTATGTTTTTAAGTATAAATCAAGGAACAATACAACAAACAAAACAAAGTGGGTTTTAAATGAAGGCAACTGTTGAGATATTACATGATGGTACAGCTTAAATAAACGCGATATTTCTGGATATAATTATGAAAATAATTCCGTACAGATGTCGAATTTTTTATGTGTGAGGTCCATTGTAATTCCTTGTCGTACCATATTGTGTTCTATGTTGCATTGTTCTGTGTTTTTACTTATAAATCAAGGAACAATACAACAAACAAAACAAAGTGGGTTTGAAAAAAAGCAACTTTTGAGATATTATATAATGGTATTGCTTACATAAACGCGATATTCCTGGATATAATTAAGATCGTAATTCCGTACAGATGTCGAATTTTTTATGTTCGAGGGCCTGCAACAGTCCGAATAATGGTGAATACGATAAATAAATAAGTAAAATTCGCGAAATGAGAAAAATCATTTATTTCCATACTCTACGCCTATGTATGTTTCCCCTTACCGCGCCGCGGGGTTACCAAGCGCTCGTGACTACGAATATCCGCACAAAGAGGAGAGACCGATAACTCCCGAATTCCGATCGATTGATCTAAATTTTGTTTAGATAATCTATTAATTATTTAATTTCTGTTAGTCTTTAATAATAATATAGATTCGGAATTTAAATGTTTTAATTGTTAATTAACTTTCAAATCCGGTATAAAATTAAATAACGGAGGAAAGCACTAAAATCTGGGATACCTTAACTGCGCGTAATTAATTAACGCGTAATCATAAATCGAGTTTTCGCATATACTATTATCTATACTCCTTTATCTGATCCGGTGAGATGATCGACTCGGGAGCTCATTGTCGCGATAGATCCTATCAGTACCGTCTAAGTCGCCAAAGGAACAAGGTTTCGTCATCCTGCGAGAAACTCTTGACCTTCGTGAATTCATATACTTTCGATAGTGAGTAACAAAAAACCATATCCCATGTCCCAAATCCTTTATCCAGGAACTGACGAACCTTCTTGGTGACAAGTTCCGAGTGGTTCCGTATTTATTTGCGGAACTGCGAAAACTTTTATTTTTTTTATCGGGTAAAAGAGTTTCTACTCTTTTCCATGTGTGTGCCCCATCCTTCGGGATGACTCCGATGCCTGAGGCTAGGCTGAGTGGTTCACATGGTTCCGAGGATTTTTCAGCAACCAACAAAATTATCGGTAGCCGGACTATGGGGATAATAAAATAAAAAAGGGAAGAATTCTTTTCGCGATTTCGTACCGTGCCGGAAACCATGTTTTTTTTTAACAAAGGGAAAAAATATGGGTTTTTTTTTCTTGATTAAACAAACCTATCCGCGTAATTAGTATCGCGATTAAATCGTTAGACACGGGAAATTAATTGAATAAACTTTTTAACAAATTACAAACAAAAATTTTACGATACTGTATTATCCTGTTGTATTATTGTTGTTTTTTTTAATAAATTCAGAAAAGAGCCAAGGGCCACAAACTAAAATTTTACTGTTTTCTTATTTTGCATGTATTAAATCACCCTCTCACATCCAAAAGAAAATGCAAGTCCTATAAAAAATAAGATTTAATATTTACATTTTTCAAACAAAATAAAAAAAAAAATGCAACCGGAAGAACCCGCATCGGAGGATAGACATCAATCTCCAACGACGTTGAACATCCGCATAAGATATTAGTTTCGTTTTATCAATCAATATTATTATAAACTTCTTTATAATCAAAGCTTATACTAAATGCATGAGATTTGTTATGATTTGATTTTATTTGATCTCATATTTTTCATTTTTCTTTGTTATATTTTATTTTACTTACTTCTTTTGCTGCTTCAACTACATGACTGAATCGACGCGAATGGTTGCCATCGAGGGATCCAGTTTACAAAACCAAATAACGATTTACACTATTATTTAATATTTGAAAGATCTTTGCATCCTCCCGAAATAACTATAAATATCAATAAATACGTTGCAGGCCATTGTAATTCCTTGTTATATGTGCCATATTTTGTGTTGTATGTTGCATTGTCCTGAGTTCTTAGCTAATAATCAAGGAACAATACAACAAACAAAACAAAGTGGGTTTGAAAAAAAAGCAACTTTTGAGATATTATATAATGGTATTGCTTAAATAAACGCGATATTTCTGGTTATAATTAAGAAAGTAATTTCGTACAGATGTCGAATTTTTATGTGCAAGGTCCATAGTAATTCCTTGTTATATGTGCCATATTTTGTGTTGCACGTTGCATTGTTCTATGTTTTTAAGTATAAATCAAGGAGAGAACAATACAACAAACAAAACCTGGTGGGCTTTTAAATGAAAACAACTGTTGAGATATTACATGATGGTATAGCTTAAATAAACGCGAGATTTCTGGATATAATAAGATCCTAATTCCGTACAGATAACGATTTTTTTATATGCAATGTCCATTGTATTCCTTGTCATATGTGCCATATTTGGTGTTGTAGTTGCCTTGTTCTGTGTTTTTAATTATTATCAGGAACAATACAACAAACAAAACATAGTGGCGTTTTAATGAAAACAAACTGTTGAGATATTGCATGATGGTATAGCTTAAATAAACGTGATATTTCTGTATATAATTAAGAGAGTAATTCCGTACTGATGACGAATTTTTAATGTGCAAGGTCCATTGTAATGCCTTGTCATATGTGCCATATTTTGTGTTGTATGTTGCATTGTTCTGTGTTTTTAAGTATAAATCAAGGAGCAATACAACAAACAAAACAAAGTGGGTTTTAAATGAAGGCAACTGTTGAGATATTACAAGAAACTCTTGACCTTCGTGAATTGTTAATTAACTTTCAAATCCGGTATAAAATTAAATAACGGAGGAAAGCACTAAAATCTGGGATACTTTAACTGCGCGTAATTAATTAACGCGTAATCATAAATCGAGTTTTCGCGTATACTATTATCTATACTCCTTTATCTGATCCGGTGAGATGATCGACTCGGGAGCTCATTGTCGCGATAGATCCTATCAGTACCGTCTAAGTCGCCAAAGGAACAAGGTTTCGTCATCCTTGTTTTTAAGTATAAATCAAGGAACAATACAACAAACAAAACAAAGTGGGTTTGAAAAAATGCAACTTTTGAGATATTATATAATGGTATTGCTTACATAAACGCGATATTTCTGGATATAATTAAGATCGCAATTCCGTACAGATGTCGAATTTTTTATGTTCGAGGGCCTGCAACAGTCCGAATAATGGTGAATACGATAAATAAATAAGTAAAATTCGCGAAATGAGAAAAATCATTTATTTCCATACTCTACGCCTATGTATGTTTCCCCTTACCGCGCCGCGGGGTTACCAAGCGCTCGTGACTACGAATATCCGCACAAAGAGGAGAGACCGATAACTCCCGAATTCCGATCGATTGATCTAAATTTTGTTTAGATAATCTATTAATTATTTAATTTCTGTTAGTCTTTAATAATAATATAGATTCGGAATTTAAATGTTTTAATTGTTAATTAACTTTCAAATCCGGTATAAAATTAAATAACGGAGGAAAGCACTAAAATCTGGGATACCTTAACTGCGCGTAATTAATTAACGCGTAATCATAAATCGAGTTTTCGCATATACTATTATCTATACTCCTTTATCTGATCCGGTGAGATGATCGACTCGGGAGCTCATTGTCGCGATAGATCCTATCAGTACCGTCTAAGTCGCCAAAGGAACAAGGTTTCGTCATCCTGCGAGAAACTCTTGACCTTCGTGAATTCATATACTTTCGATAGTGAGTAACAAAAAACCATATCCCATGTCCCAAATCCTTTATCCAGGAACTGACGAACCTTCTTGGTGACAAGTTCCGAGTGGTTCCGTATTTATTTGCGGAACTGCGAAAACTTTTATTTTTTTTATCGGGTAAAAGAGTTTCTACTCTTTTCCATGTGTGTGCCCCATCCTTCGGGATGACTCCGATGCCTGAGGCTAGGCTGAGTGGTTCACATGGTTCCGAGGATTTTTCAGCAACCAACAAAATTATCGGTAGCCGGACTATGGGGATAATAAAATAAAAAAGGGAAGAATTCTTTTCGCGATTTCGTACCGTGCCGGAAACCATGTTTTTTTTTAACAAAGGGAAAAAATATGGGTTTTTTTTTCTTGATTAAACAAACCTATCCGCGTAATTAGTATCGCGATTAAATCGTTAGACACGGGAAATTAATTGAATAAACTTTTTAACAAATTACAAACAAAAATTTTACGATACTGTATTATCCTGTTGTATTATTGTTGTTTTTTTTAATAAATTCAGAAAAGAGCCAAGGGCCACAAACTAAAATTTTACTGTTTTCTTATTTTGCATGTATTAAATCACCCTCTCACATCCAAAAGAAAATGCAAGTCCTATAAAAAATAAGATTTAATATTTACATTTTTCAAACAAAATAAAAAAAAAAATGCAACCGGAAGAACCCGCATCGGAGGATAGACATCAATCTCCAACGACGTTGAACATCCGCATAAGATATTAGTTTCGTTTTATCAATCAATATTATTATAAACTTCTTTATAATCAAAGCTTATACTAAATGCATGAGATTTGTTATGATTTGATTTTATTTGATCTCATATTTTTCATTTTTCTTTGTTATATTTTATTTTACTTACTTCTTTTGCTGCTTCAACTACATGACTGAATCGACGCGAATGGTTGCCATCGAGGGATCCAGTTTACAAAACCAAATAACGATTTACACTATTATTTAATATTTGAAAGATCTTTGCATCCTCCCGAAATAACTATAAATATCAATAAATACGTTGCAGGCCATTGTAATTCCTTGTTATATGTGCCATATTTTGTGTTGTATGTTGCATTGTCCTGAGTTCTTAGCTAATAATCAAGGAACAATACAACAAACAAAACAAAGTGGGTTTGAAAAAAAAGCAACTTTTGAGATATTATATAATGGTATTGCTTAAATAAACGCGATATTTCTGGTTATAATTAAGAAAGTAATTTCGTACAGATGTCGAATTTTTTATGTGCAAGGTCCATAGTAATTCCTTGTTATATGTGCCATATTTTGTGTTGTATGTTGCATTGTTCTGTGTTTTTAAGTATAAATCAAGGAGCAATACAACAAACAAAACAAAGTGGGTTTTAAATGAAGGCAACTGTTGAGATATTACAAGATGGTATAGCTTAAATAAACGTGATATTACTGTATATAATTAAGAGAGTAATTCCGTACTGATGTCGAATTGTTTATGTGTAAGGTCCATTGTAATTCCTTGTCATTTGCGCCATATTTTGTGTTGTATGTTGCATTGTTCTGTGTTTTTAATTATAGATCAAGGAACAATACAACAAACAAAACATGGTGGGCTTTTAATGAAAACAACTGTTGAGATATTACATGATGGTATAGCTTAAATAAACGCGAGATTTCTGGATATAAATAAGATCCTAATTCCGTACAGATAACGATTTTTTTATATGCAATGTCCATTGTAATTCCTTGTCATATGTGCCATATTTGGTGTTGTAGGTTGCATTGTTCTGTGTTTTTAATTATTAATCAAGGAACAATACAACAAACAAAACATAGTGGGCTTTTAATGAAAACAACTGTTGAGATATTGCATGATGGTATAGCTTAAATAAACGTGATATTTCTGTATATAATTAAGAGAGTAATTCCGTACTGATGACGAATTTTTAATGTGCAAGGTCCATTGTAATGCCTTGTCATATGTGCCATATTTTGTGTTGTATGTTGCATTGTTCTGTGTTTTTAAGTATAAATCAAGGAGCAATACAACAAACAAAACAAAGTGGGTTTTAAATGAAGGCAACTGTTGAGATATTACAAGAAACTCTTGACCTTCGTGAATTGTTAATTAACTTTCAAATCCGGTATAAAATTAAATAACGGAGGAAAGCACTAAAATCTGGGATACTTTAACTGCGCGTAATTAATTAACGCGTAATCATAAATCGAGTTTTCGCGTATACTATTATCTATACTCCTTTATCTGATCCGGTGAGATGATCGACTCGGGAGCTCATTGTCGCGATAGATCCTATCAGTACCGTCTAAGTCGCCAAAGGAACAAGGTTTCGTCATCCTTGTTTTTAAGTATAAATCAAGGAACAATACAACAAACAAAACAAAGTGGGTTTGAAAAAATGCAACTTTTGAGATATTATATAATGGTATTGCTTACATAAACGCGATATTTCTGGATATAATTAAGATCGCAATTCCGTACAGATGTCGAATTTTTTATGTTCGAGGGCCTGCAACAGTCCGAATAATGGTGAATACGATAAATAAATAAGTAAAATTCGCGAAATGAGAAAAATCATTTATTTCCATACTCTACGCCTATGTATGTTTCCCCTTACCGCGCCGCGGGGTTACCAAGCGCTCGTGACTACGAATATCCGCACAAAGAGGAGAGACCGATAACTCCCGAATTCCGATCGATTGATCTAAATTTTGTTTAGATAATCTATTAATTATTTAATTTCTGTTAGTCTTTAATAATAATATAGATTCGGAATTTAAATGTTTTAATTGTTAATTAACTTTCAAATCCGGTATAAAATTAAATAACGGAGGAAAGCACTAAAATCTGGGATACCTTAACTGCGCGTAATTAATTAACGCGTAATTATAAATCGAGTTTTCGCGTATACTATTATCTATACTCCTTTATCTGATCCGGTGAGATGATCGACTCGGGAGCTCATTGTCGCGATAGATCCTATCAGTACCGTCTAAGTCGCCAAAGGAACAAGGTTTCGTCATCCTGCGAGAAACTCTTGACCTTCGTGAATTCATATACTTTCGATAGTGAGTAACAAAAAACCATATCCCATGTCCCAAATCCTTTATCCAGGAACTGACGAACCTTCTTGGTGACAAGTTCCGAGTGGTTCCGTATTTATTTGCGGAACTGCGAAAACTTTTATTTTTTTTATCGGGTAAAAGAGTTTCTACTCTTTTCCATGTGTGTGCCCCATCCTTCGGGATGACTCCGATGCCTGAGGCTAGGCTGAGTGGTTCACATGGTTCCGAGGATTTTTCAGCAACCAACAAAATTATCGGTAGCCGGACTATGGGGATAATAAAATAAAAAAGGGAAGAATTCTTTTCGCGATTTCGTACCGTGCCGGAAACCATGTTTTTTTTTAACAAAGGGAAAAAATATGGGTTTTTTTTTCTTGATTAAACAAACCTATCCGCGTAATTAGTATCGCGATTAAATCGTTAGACACGGGAAATTAATTGAATAAACTTTTTAACAAATTACAAACAAAAATTTTACGATACTGTATTATCCTGTTGTATTATTGTTGTTTTTTTTAATAAATTCAGAAAAGAGCCAAGGGCCACAAACTAAAATTTTACTGTTTTCTTATTTTGCATGTATTAAATCACCCTCTCACATCCAAAAGAAAATGCAAGTCCTATAAAAAATAAGATTTAATATTTACATTTTTCAAACAAAATAAAAAAAAAAATGCAACCGGAAGAACCCGCATCGGAGGATAGACATCAATCTCCAACGACGTTGAACATCCGCATAAGATATTAGTTTCGTTTTATCAATCAATATTATTATAAACTTCTTTATAATCAAAGCTTATACTAAATGCATGAGATTTGTTATGATTTGATTTTATTTGATCTCATATTTTTCATTTTTCTTTGTTATATTTTATTTTACTTACTTCTTTTGCTGCTTCAACTACATGACTGAATCGACGCGAATGGTTGCCATCGAGGGATCCAGTTTACAAAACCA
The DNA here is from genome assembly GCA_026168455.1 of Theocolax elegans. Classification (NCBI taxonomy): domain Eukaryota; kingdom Metazoa; phylum Arthropoda; class Insecta; order Hymenoptera; family Cerocephalidae; genus Theocolax; species Theocolax elegans. The sequence goes on from JANSJX010000129.1 coordinate 11,804, forward strand.
AATAACGATTTACACTATTATTTAATATTTGAAAGATCTTTGCATCCTCCCGAAATAACTATAAATATCAATAAATACGTTGCAGGCCATTGTAATTCCTTGTTATATGTGCCATATTTTGTGTTGTATGTTGCATTGTCCTGAGTTCTTAGCTAATAATCAAGGAACAATACAACAAACAAAACAAAGTGGGTTTGAAAAAAAAGCAACTTTTGAGATATTATATAATGGTATTGCTTAAATAAACGCGATATTTCTGGTTATAATTAAGAAAGTAATTTCGTACAGATGTCGAATTTTTTATGTGCAAGGTCCATAGTAATTCCTTGTTATATGTGCCATATTTTGTGTTGTATGTTGCATTGTTCTGTGTTTTTAAGTATAAATCAAGGAGCAATACAACAAACAAAACAAAGTGGGTTTTAAATGAAGGCAACTGTTGAGATATTACAAGATGGTATAGCTTAAATAAACGTGATATTACTGTATATAATTAAGAGAGTAATTCCGTACTGATGTCGAATTGTTTATGTGTAAGGTCCATTGTAATTCCTTGTCATTTGCGCCATATTTTGTGTTGTATGTTGCATTGTTCTGTGTTTTTAATTATAGATCAAGGAACAATACAACAAACAAAACATGGTGGGCTTTTAATGAAAACAACTGTTGAGATATTACATGATGGTATAGCTTAAATAAACGCGAGATTTCTGGATATAAATAAGATCCTAATTCCGTACAGATAACGATTTTTTTATATGCAATGTCCATTGTAATTCCTTGTCATATGTGCCATATTTGGTGTTGTAGGTTGCATTGTTCTGTGTTTTTAATTATTAATCAAGGAACAATACAACAAACAAAACATAGTGGGCTTTTAATGAAAACAACTGTTGAGATATTGCATGATGGTATAGCTTAAATAAACGTGATATTTCTGTATATAATTAAGAGAGTAATTCCGTACTGATGACGAATTTTTAATGTGCAAGGTCCATTGTAATGCCTTGTCATATGTGCCATATTTTGTGTTGTATGTTGCATTGTTCTGTGTTTTTAAGTATAAATCAAGGAGCAATACAACAAACAAAACAAAGTGGGTTTTAAATGAAGGCAACTGTTGAGATATTACAAGAAACTCTTGACCTTCGTGAATTGTTAATTAACTTTCAAATCCGGTATAAAATTAAATAACGGAGGAAAGCACTAAAATCTGGGATACTTTAACTGCGCGTAATTAATTAACGCGTAATCATAAATCGAGTTTTCGCGTATACTATTATCTATACTCCTTTATCTGATCCGGTGAGATGATCGACTCGGGAGCTCATTGTCGCGATAGATCCTATCAGTACCGTCTAAGTCGCCAAAGGAACAAGGTTTCGTCATCCTTGTTTTTAAGTATAAATCAAGGAACAATACAACAAACAAAACAAAGTGGGTTTGAAAAAATGCAACTTTTGAGATATTATATAATGGTATTGCTTACATAAACGCGATATTTCTGGATATAATTAAGATCGCAATTCCGTACAGATGTCGAATTTTTTATGTTCGAGGGCCTGCAACAGTCCGAATAATGGTGAATACGATAAATAAATAAGTAAAATTCGCGAAATGAGAAAAATCATTTATTTCCATACTCTACGCCTATGTATGTTTCCCCTTACCGCGCCGCGGGGTTACCAAGCGCTCGTGACTACGAATATCCGCACAAAGAGGAGAGACCGATAACTCCCGAATTCCGATCGATTGATCTAAATTTTGTTTAGATAATCTATTAATTATTTAATTTCTGTTAGTCTTTAATAATAATATAGATTCGGAATTTAAATGTTTTAATTGTTAATTAACTTTCAAATCCGGTATAAAATTAAATAACGGAGGAAAGCACTAAAATCTGGGATACCTTAACTGCGCGTAATTAATTAACGCGTAATTATAAATCGAGTTTTCGCGTATACTATTATCTATACTCCTTTATCTGATCCGGTGAGATGATCGACTCGGGAGCTCATTGTCGCGATAGATCCTATCAGTACCGTCTAAGTCGCCAAAGGAACAAGGTTTCGTCATCCTGCGAGAAACTCTTGACCTTCGTGAATTCATATACTTTCGATAGTGAGTAACAAAAAACCATATCCCATGTCCCAAATCCTTTATCCAGGAACTGACGAACCTTCTTGGTGACAAGTTCCGAGTGGTTCCGTATTTATTTGCGGAACTGCGAAAACTTTTATTTTTTTTATCGGGTAAAAGAGTTTCTACTCTTTTCCATGTGTGTGCCCCATCCTTCGGGATGACTCCGATGCCTGAGGCTAGGCTGAGTGGTCCACATGGTTCCGAGGATTTTTCAGCAACCAACAAAATTATCGGTAGCCGGACTATGAAGATAATAAAATAAAAAAGGGAAGAATTCTTTTCGCGATTTCGTACTGTGCCGGAAACCATGTTTTTTTTTAACAAAGGGAAAAAATATGGGTTTTTTTTTCTTGATTAAACAAACCGATCCGCGTAATTAGTATCGCGATTAAATCGTTAGACACGGGAAATTAATTGAATAAACTTTTTAACAAATTACAAACAAAAATTTTACGATACTGTATTATCCTGTTGTATTATTGTTGTTTTTTCATACGAAAGGCTCCGACGACTTACAATTCGCGAATTTAAGTACTCTATTCGTCGTGAATAGATTGTGTGACGATTTCCGTCACACATTTTTCAAACAAAATAAAAAAAAAAAATGCAACCGGAAGAACCCGCATCGGAGGATAGACATCAATCTCCAACGACGTTGAACATCCGCATAAGATATTAGTTTCGTTTTATCAATCAATATTATTATAAACTTCTTTATAATCAAAGCTTATACTAAATGCATGAGATTTGTTATGATTTGATTTTATTTGATCTCATATTTTTCATTTTTCTTTGTTATATTTTATTTTACTTACTTCTTTTGCTGCTTCAACTACATGACTGAATCGACGCGAATGGTTGCCATCGAGGGATCCAGTTTACAAAACCAAATAACGATTTACACTATTATTTAATATTTGAAAGATCTTTGCATCCTCCCGAAATAACTATAAATATCAATAAATACGTTGCAGGCCATTGTAATTCCTTGTTATATGTGCCATATTTTGTGTTGTATGTTGCATTGTTCTGAGTTCTTAGCTAATAATCAAGGAACAATACAACAAACAAAACAAAGTGGGTTTGAAAAAAAAGCAACTTTTGAGATATTATATAATGGTATTGCTTAAATAAACGCGATATTTCTGGTTATAATTAAGAAACTAATTTCGTACAGATGTCGAATTTTTTATGTGCAAGGTCCATAGTAATTCCTTGTTATATGTGCCATATTTTGTGTTGCACGTTGCATTGTTCTATGTTTTTAAGTATAAATCAAGGAACAATACAACAAACAAAACAAAGTGGGTTTTAAATGAAGGCAACTGTTGAGATATTACATGATGGTACAGCTTAAATAAACGCGATATTTCTGGATATAATTATGAAAATAATTCCGTACAGATGTCGAATTTTTTATGTGTGAGGTCCATTGTAATTCCTTGTCGTACCATATTGTGTTCTATGTTGCATTGTTCTGTGTTTTTACTTATAAATCAAGGAACAATACAACAAACAAAACAAAGTGGGTTTGAAAAAAAGCAACTTTTGAGATATTATATAATGGTATTGCTTACATAAACGCGATATTCCTGGATATAATTAAGATCGTAATTCCGTACAGATGTCGAATTTTTTATGTTCGAGGGCCTGCAACAGTCCGAATAATGGTGAATACGATAAATAAATAAGTAAAATTCGCGAAATGAGAAAAATCATTTATTTCCATATACTACGCCTATGTATGTTTCCCCTTACCGCGCCGCGGGGTTACCAAGCGCTCGTGACTACGAATATCCGCACAAAGAGGAGAGACCGATAACTCCCGAATTCCGATCGATTGATCTAAATTTTGTTTAGATAATCTATTAATTATTTAATTTCTGTTAGTCTTTAATAATAATATAGATTCGGAATTTAAATGTTTTAATTGTTAATTAACTTTCAAATCCGGTATAAAATTAAATAACGGAGGAAAGCACTAAAATCTGGGATACCTTAACTGCGCGTAATTAATTAACGCGTAATCATAAATCGAGTTTTCGCGTATACTATTATCTACACTCCTTTATCTGATCCGGTGAGATGATCGACTCGGGAGCTCATTGTCGCGATAGATCCTATCAGTACCGTCTAAGTCGCCAAAGGAACAAGGTTTCGTCATCCTGCGAGAAACTCTTGACCTTCGTGAATTCATATACTTTCGATAGTGAGTAACAAAAAACCATATCCCATGTCCCAAATCCTTTATCCAGGAACTGACGAACCTTCTTGGTGACAAGTTCCGAGTGGTTCCGTATTTATTTGCGGAACTGCGAAAACTTTTATTTTTTTTATCGGGTAAAAGAGTTTCTACTCTTTTCCATGTGTGTGCCCCATCCTTCGGGATGACTCCGATGCCTGAGGCTAGGCTGAGTGGTCCACATGGTTCCGAGGATTTTTCAGCAACCAACAAAATTATCGGTAGCCGGACTATGAAGATAATAAAATAAAAAAGGGAAGAATTCTTTTCGCGATTTCGTACTGTGCCGGAAACCATGTTTTTTTTTAACAAAGGGAAAAAATATGGGTTTTTTTTTCTTGATTAAACAAACCGATCCGCGTAATTAGTATCGCGATTAAATCGTTAGACACGGGAAATTAATTGAATAAACTTTTTAACAAATTACAAACAAAAATTTTACGATACTGTATTATCCTGTTGTATTATTGTTGTTTTTTCATACGAAAGGCTCCGACGACTTACAATTCGCGAATTTAAGTACTCTATTCGTCGTGAATAGATTGTGTGACGATTTCCGTCACACATTTTTCAAACAAAATAAAAAAAAAAAATGCAACCGGAAGAACCCGCATCGGAGGATAGACATCAATCTCCAACGACGTTGAACATCCGCATAAGATATTAGTTTCGTTTTATCAATCAATATTATTATAAACTTCTTTATAATCAAAGCTTATACTAAATGCATGAGATTTGTTATGATTTGATTTTATTTGATCTCATATTTTTCATTTTTCTTTGTTATATTTTATTTTACTTACTTCTTTTGCTGCTTCAACTACATGACTGAATCGACGCGAATGGTTGCCATCGAGGGATCCAGTTTACAAAACCAAATAACGATTTACACTATTATTTAATATTTGAAAGATCTTTGCATCCTCCCGAAATAACTATAAATATCAATAAATACGTTGCAGGCCATTGTAATTCCTTGTTATATGTGCCATATTTTGTGTTGTATGTTGCATTGTTCTGAGTTCTTAGCTAATAATCAAGGAACAATACAACAAACAAAACAAAGTGGGTTTGAAAAAAAAGCAACTTTTGAGATATTATATAATGGTATTGCTTAAATAAACGCGATATTTCTGGTTATAATTAAGAAACTAATTTCGTACAGATGTCGAATTTTTTATGTGCAAGGTCCATAGTAATTCCTTGTTATATGTGCCATATTTTGTGTTGCACGTTGCATTGTTCTATGTTTTTAAGTATAAATCAAGGAACAATACAACAAACAAAACAAAGTGGGTTTTAAATGAAGGCAACTGTTGAGATATTACATGATGGTACAGCTTAAATAAACGCGATATTTCTGGATATAATTATGAAAATAATTCCGTACAGATGTCGAATTTTTTATGTGTGAGGTCCATTGTAATTCCTTGTCGTACCATATTGTGTTCTATGTTGCATTGTTCTGTGTTTTTACTTATAAATCAAGGAACAATACAACAAACAAAACAAAGTGGGTTTGAAAAAAAGCAACTTTTGAGATATTATATAATGGTATTGCTTACATAAACGCGATATTCCTGGATATAATTAAGATCGTAATTCCGTACAGATGTCGAATTTTTTTTTTATGTTCGAGGGCCTGCAACAGTCCGAATAATGGTGAATACGATAAATAAATAAGTAAAATTCGCGAAATGAGAAAAATCATTTATTTCCATACTCGACGCCCCTCTCCTAGGGGTTGTGGGACCTTGACGAAGTTCGGGTCAGGGAGGCTGGGACCCTATTAGGAGCAATCCCTTAGGGAACTTAAATCCCTGGTCCCGAGCGGGTGGAGAGGCTTAATTTCCGGGATTTTGGGGCTAAAGGCCCTGACTCTCCCGGCTGTCACGGATCGGGTATGGGTCTCGATGACTTGCCTGGATCTCCCTATTAGGAGCTCTCCTGGGCCGGCGCCGGGACTCTCCCCCTGCCCTGGAAGGATGCGGAGGATGGGGGGCGGAGGTCCGCTGTTACCCCAGCCTGACCTTGGCCTACCCCTTCTCTGGGTCCGATGAAGGGGGGGGGAGCCCGATGAAGGACGGACGGGGGTTCAGGGCTGACTTGTCCCCTTATTTGAGGGGTCCAAGGAAGCCCAACGATTCCGGAGAGAACCAAAGAACAACCCCCTATCTGGACGTGGTGGACCTGGATAGGTAGATACACCCCCCCAATCTGAGTGTGTTAAGCGACCCGTGCCGAGCAGACTGGTTGGCCCCTGGGGGTAACTAGGGGTCGTTAACGGAGCCTTGGGGATACCGGGCGCCCTCCCCAAGTAATTAGCCTTACCCGTCGAAAGACATAATACGGCATGAGGCTCTGCCGGGGTTGACGATATTTCCTCCATACTCGTGGGACCAAGAATGGAGAAATTTTTAAAAAAACAAAATAAAAATAACAAAAGGGAGGTGGATCCGCCCCCGAAGGAAGCCGAGGCTCACGCCAACGCGACCCAAAGGGAGGCGACCCAAACCCCCGTAACCAATCCTCTGTCTCTGTCTCTAGAGGCTGGGAACCCTGGTGCTTCGGCGCTAAGGGGTCCACTAGCCCATGAGATTGGAGATACGACAGCCAAGGAGGGACCTCAAATCCCCCAGATGGACTACTCGGCTCCTGAGGCTGTGACCTCTGGCTCTACAGAGCCAGAGGGTCTACGTGCCCCCGAACCTGGTAGTTCACTCAGCCTTCCGGTGTTTGGCCCACATCTACCGACCAGGAAATGTGGGGCCTACCGGAAGAAATTGAAAAAACTGAAGGCGGAGGCCGGCGAGGCCAACAAAGATGGCCCACCAAGCACAGTGTCGAACCAAACCCCGGCGATTACGAAGAGGAGGAAAGAGGCTAGAGACTCGCCCCTCGGAGCATCGCCGGGCAACAAAAGACACTGTGGCCCGCCGAGTTCACAGAAGAGACCAGGGGCTAGTGCTGAGCCCAAAGCCCCTCACAAGGGAGGACTTACGGCCGCACAAAGGTCCAACCCTCTCATGGTGGTCCTGACCACTGAGAACTATCCTGAGGTGCCTCTCACCCAGGAGGATCTCGGCAAAGTCAGGGCCGCCTTTAGAGAGGTCTTGAAGACCACCCCACCGGCGCAATACCCGAGATTTGAATCATCGAGCTGCGTCGGGGGAGCTCTGGTCTTCGAGGCCTCGAACCAGATATCCAGGGAATGGCTGCTCTCCAAAGCGGCCTCCCTGATGCCCGAGGGGGTAGCTTTCAAGGCAGGAGGGACTGAGCTCCTCCAGAAAATGCTGAAGGCAGTGGTCTGGCTCCCTAAGCCAATAGAGGAGTCGGCCGTAGTGCTGCGGCGCCTGGAGGAGTTCAACCCCTCCCTTAAAACATCATGCTGGAGAGCTATCAACCTCTCGGATGAATCAGGAAGGCAAGAGAGGGAGGACTCCTACCTCCGAATCTTCTTGCTGCCTGAGTCCCAAGTCAGGGCCCTTAAGGCCCTAGACTTTAGACCCTGGCTGGACCTGGGACGAGTTACATTTAAAGTAACTCAGAAAGGTCCGCCGGGGGAGGTGGTTGAGATGGAAGTGGAGAGCACATAATTGGCTCCTCCAACTCTGTCAATAACCCAAATTAACTTGCACCATAGCAAAGGCGCCTCTGCAATATTGCAGAGAAGCATGGCTACGGTGCACACAGGCCTCTCGCTAATCCAAGAGCCTTGGATTGTGAAGGGGTCCATCAAAGGACTAGGTAGCCTACAATGCTACAGAGACCCGACAGCAGACAGACCAAGGGCAAGCATTGTCTGCAAGGGACTAAATAGTGTCCCTCTTTGGGATTTCTGTACAAAAGATTTAATGGTGGTTTCCATTAACGTAAAGGAGATAGGTAGGCTTATCATTGCCTCAGCCTACTTTCCCTATGAAGACATCGATGTTCCGCCGAAGGAGGTTGTCAGGTTGATTAGCCACTGCCAGGAACATAACTGGCCAATCCTAATAGGATGTGATGCAAATGCGCATCATGAACTATGGGGTAGCTCAAATGTGAATAAGAGGGGATCCGCACTGGTGGACTATCTTGTCACCACGGAGCTGGACATTCTCAATACCGGAAGTAAACCTACTTTCCAAAATGCTGTAAGGGCGGAGGTCATTGATATTTCACTATGTTCCTCGGCCCTTTCTGACAGAATTAAAAGCTGGAGGGTCACGGACGAGCCGACGCTGTCGGATCATGCTCAGATCGCCATGGAATTGGTGGGGGAGTGTGGTCCGCTGGAAGAGCTTCGGTTCCTCAGAAACCCCAGACATACCAACTGGGAGGGTTTCGGACGGGACCTGGAAAGGAACCTTGAGGACCTTCCAGGTGCCATAAGAGACATTCCCATGCTGGAGAAGGCAGCGCGGAAGCTGACTGAAGCACTCCGCCAAGCCTTCGAGAATAACTGCCCACTAAGTAGGAGGAAGCCTAAAGGCCAAATCCGCTGGTGGTCAGGCAAACTAGAACTATTGAGAGGTTCCATACGGAACCTTCTCAAAAAGGCCAGACAAGGGAAAATTCCTTGGAACACTTATAAAAAGGAAAGAGATCGGTACAGATCCGAAATCAGAAGAGCACAGAAGGAAAGCTGGGCCGCTTTCTGCGAGGAGGTTGAGGGCGGAAACGAGGCTTCAAGACTGGACAAGATTCTGTCCAAGAACCCGGAAGCTGCCCTTGGCTCGCTCAAGCTTCCAGATAATAAGTTCTCAACGTCTGACGAGGATACCCTAGTGTACCTGATCAGTAGCCACTTCCCAGGCTTCTCGGAGCTAGGAACTGATAACAGGAAAATAATCGATCTCAGGAACAGATGGAAGGCGTCGCAGTGGCGCTGCCATCAGGACCTGGCAAAGGTTATTATCACTGAAGATAGGGTGAAATGGGCTATACGCTCCTTTCGACCCTACAAATCCCCTGGTACGGATGAAATTTTTGTGGTTCTTCTTCAGAGGGCAGAGGATTGTATCCTAGGGCCGCTGATGAAGATCTTCAGAGCCAGCCTCGTTCTTGGTCACGTGCCTGTAGCATGGCAGGGAGTGAGGGTGGTTTTCATCCCGAAAGCGGGAAGACAAAGTTACACCACACCGAAGGATTTTCGGCCTATCAGTCTGACCTCATTCATACTAAAGAGTTTGGAAAGGCTGGTAGATAGATTCTTAAGGGACGGGGTCTTGAAAAACAAGCCTCTGAACAAGGATCAACATGCCTACAGAGCAGGACACTCAACGGAGACCGCTCTATATAGGGCCAAGCAGCTCATCCATAAACAACTTGAATGTGGAGAATTCGCAGTGGCGGTTGCAATGGACATAGAGGGGGCCTTCAACAATACGTCTCGGGGGGTCATCAAGTCAGCAATGATTGATCACGGAATTCCCGAGATGCTTGTTGAATGGACATGCCACATGCTAGGAAACCGCCTGCTGGAAACTACCAAAGGGGACACCACTATCAGAGGCAATGTTAATTCAGGTTGCCCACAAGGAGGGGTGATATCACCCCTCCTATGGTGTCTTGTAGTAGATAACTTATTAGATACGCTATCAAGTAATGGTCACCAAGTAGTGGGCTATGCTGATGACATTTTAATCATCGGACGTGGACCCTTCCTGCAAACCGTCTTGGAGCGTCTTCAACAGGCCATAAACCTTGTTGCAAAATGGTGCAAAGATAAAGGGCTTAATGTCAACCCGGATAAAACTGAGGTAGTTGTCTTCACCAAGAAATACAAATGGGCCACTAACTTTGCCCTAAAACTTAATGGTCAGTCTCTTAATATATCAAAAGAGATGAAATACCTCGGAGTCATCTTTGACAGCAAACTGTCATGGAAGAGGCATCTTGAGGATAAAAGCCGGAAATTTATCAATGGACTCTGGCAGCTCAGAAGGGCCATTGGTAGAAATTGGGGACTAAAACCAGCCACAACTAAATGGCTGTACAATGCAGTTCTCAAACCCAGACTGTTGTATGCAGCTACAATATGGGGGGAGAGAATAGCACTCAGATCTGCAATCTCTCAATTAGAGAGGCTGAGAGGTCTTGTGCTGAGATGCGCCCTGGGAACGGCTAAGGCTTCGCCGACGGCTGCCCTAGGGGCTCTTCTGGGCATAGAGCCCTTAGCCCTCACGATTGAAGCAGAGGCAGCCAAAGGACTCCTCAGAGTTGTAGGAGGGGCGGAGGAAAGGGGGAAGACATTGGGAGCCAATTTCTATGGAGGCCTGCAAGACATGCCCATGGACAAGGCGACTACTGTCCACCTCTTTGACAAGAAATACAGGATCAGTCTTCCTTCAAAAGAAGACTGGACATCTCAAAAGGCTCAACTTCCCGCATCTGGAGAGGTCTGGTATACAGACGGCTCAAAGAATGCGGGAGGCTCAGGAGCCGGTGTCTACAGAAGGAGGGATGGAAAAGGACAAACCATACCGCTCGGAGCGTACACGACTGTGCACCAAGCGGAGCTGCTGGCCATCATCTACTGTACACACTGGGCGGCCTCCTACAAATCCAGGGAGCATCTGTATATCTGCTCGGACAGTAGGAGTGCTTTAGAAGCCCTGGACGCACCTGTCAACAGATCCCAACTGGTGACGGAGTGCCACCATGCTCTGAATGAACTGGCTGGCTGCCGCTCTGTGACCCTACTATGGGTGCCAAGCCACATTGGCATCAGGGGAAACGAAGTGGCAGACAGACTTGCCAAACAAGCAAGCAGGGAACGGTTCATTGGACCGGAGCCAATTGTTGGCATCTGCAACTCGGAATTCGTAAAGATAACCCGAGAGTGGATAGCCAAGAAACACGAAGAGGCCTGGAAGAATGCGCCGGGCTGTCGTGTAGCAAAAAGCTTTATTAAACCCCAAATGCTAGGAGACTGGGCTTCCCAAATCTCCAAGTTAAGCAAGAGGAACGCAAGATTAGTGGCAGCTGTAATAACTGGTCACGGCGCGTTACTTAGATACAGACATATGATAGGACTAAGCGAAAGTCCAACATGTAGATTCTGTAAATTAGAGGATGAGACAACACTGCATATCGTCTGCAAGTGTCCAGCCCTCATGGAGAGAAGGAAAACCCATCTTGGGGAATTCCTTCTGCATTGTATAGACTTTACGGCAGAGGACATTCCAAGAATAATTTCCTTCTGGAATAATATCTTTGAATAAGCCCACTGCATCAGAGGGACGCCAAGGGACTACCCATGCGCCCGGAGGCCTTATAGGCCCGACTCAATCAATAATAATAATAATAATAATACTCGACGCCTATGTATGTTTCCCCTTACCGCGCCGCGGGGTTACCAAGCGCTCGTGACTACGAATATCCGCACAAAGAGGAGAGACCGATAACTCCCGAATTCCGATCGATTGATCTAAATTTTGTTTAGATAATCTATTAATTATTTAATTTCTGTTAGTCTTTAATAATAATATAGATTCGGAATTTAAATGTTTTAATTGTTAATTAACTTTCAAATCCGGTATAAAATTAAATAACGGAGGAAAGCACTAAAATCTGGGATACCTTAACTGCGCGTAATTAATTAACGCGTAATCATAAATCGAGTTTTCGCATATACTATTATCTATACTCCTTTATCTGATCCGGTGAGATGATCGACTCGGGAGCTCATTGTCGCGATAGATCCTATCAGTACCGTCTAAGTCGCCAAAGGAACAAGGTTTCGTCATCCTGCGAGAAACTCTTGACCTTCGTGAATTCATATACTTTCGATAGTGAGTAACAAAAAACCATATCCCATGTCCCAAATCCTTTATCCAGGAACTGACGAACCTTCTTGGTGACAAGTTCCGAGTGGTTCCGTATTTATTTGCGGAACTGCGAAAACTTTTATTTTTTTTATCGGGTAAAAGAGTTTCTACTCTTTTCCATGTGTGTGCCCCATCCTTCGGGATGACTCCGATGCCTGAGGCTAGGCTGAGTGGTTCACATGGTTCCGAGGATTTTTCAGCAACCAACAAAATTATCGGTAGCCGGACTATGGGGATAATAAAATAAAAAAGGGAAGAATTCTTTTCGCGATTTCGTACCGTGCCGGAAACCATGTTTTTTTTTAACAAAGGGAAAAAATATGGGTTTTTTTTTCTTGATTAAACAAACCTATCCGCGTAATTAGTATCGCGATTAAATCGTTAGACACGGGAAATTAATTGAATAAACTTTTTAACAAATTACAAACAAAAATTTTACGATACTGTATTATCCTGTTGTATTATTGTTGTTTTTTTTAATAAATTCAGAAAAGAGCCAAGGGCCACAAACTAAAATTTTACTGTTTTCTTATTTTGCATGTATTAAATCACCCTCTCACATCCAAAAGAAAATGCAAGTCCTATAAAAAATAAGATTTAATATTTACATTTTTCAAACAAAATAAAAAAAAAAATGCAACCGGAAGAACCCGCATCGGAGGATAGACATCAATCTCCAACGACGTTGAACATCCGCATAAGATATTAGTTTCGTTTTATCAATCAATATTATTATAAACTTCTTTATAATCAAAGCTTATACTAAATGCATGAGATTTGTTATGATTTGATTTTATTTGATCTCATATTTTTCATTTTTCTTTGTTATATTTTATTTTACTTACTTCTTTTGCTGCTTCAACTACATGACTGAATCGACGCGAATGGTTGCCATCGAGGGATCCAGTTTACAAAACCAAATAACGATTTACACTATTATTTAATATTTGAAAGATCTTTGCATCCTCCCGAAATAACTATAAATATCAATAAATACGTTGCAGGCCATTGTAATTCCTTGTTATATGTGCCATATTTTGTGTTGTATGTTGCATTGTCCTGAGTTCTTAGCTAATAATCAAGGAACAATACAACAAACAAAACAAAGTGGGTTTGAAAAAAAAGCAACTTTTGAGATATTATATAATGGTATTGCTTAAATAAACGCGATATTTCTGGTTATAATTAAGAAAGTAATTTCGTACAGATGTCGAATTTTTTATGTGCAAGGTCCATAGTAATTCCTTGTTATATGTGCCATATTTTGTGTTGTATGTTGCATTGTTCTGTGTTTTTAAGTATAAATCAAGGAGCAATACAACAAACAAAACAAAGTGGGTTTTAAATGAAGGCAACTGTTGAGATATTACAAGATGGTATAGCTTAAATAAACGTGATATTACTGTATATAATTAAGAGAGTAATTCCGTACTGATGTCGAATTGTTTATGTGTAAGGTCCATTGTAATTCCTTGTCATTTGCGCCATATTTTGTGTTGTATGTTGCATTGTTCTGTGTTTTTAATTATAGATCAAGGAACAATACAACAAACAAAACATGGTGGGCTTTTAATGAAAACAACTGTTGAGATATTACATGATGGTATAGCTTAAATAAACGCGAGATTTCTGGATATAAATAAGATCCTAATTCCGTACAGATAACGATTTTTTTATATGCAATGTCCATTGTAATTCCTTGTCATATGTGCCATATTTGGTGTTGTAGGTTGCATTGTTCTGTGTTTTTAATTATTAATCAAGGAACAATACAACAAACAAAACATAGTGGGCTTTTAATGAAAACAACTGTTGAGATATTGCATGATGGTATAGCTTAAATAAACGTGATATTTCTGTATATAATTAAGAGAGTAATTCCGTACTGATGTCGAATTTTTAATGTGCAAGGTCCATTGTAATGCCTTGTCATATGTGCCATATTTTGTGTTGTATGTTGCATTGTTCTGTGTTTTTAAGTATAAATCAAGGAGCAATACAACAAACAAAACAAAGTGGGTTTTAAATGAAGGCAACTGTTGAGATATTACAAGAAACTCTTGACCTTCGTGAATTGTTAATTAACTTTCAAATCCGGTATAAAATTAAATAACGGAGGAAAGCACTAAAATCTGGGATACTTTAACTGCGCGTAATTAATTAACGCGTAATCATAAATCGAGTTTTCGCGTATACTATTATCTATACTCCTTTATCTGATCCGGTGAGATGATCGACTCGGGAGCTCATTGTCGCGATAGATCCTATCAGTACCGTCTAAGTCGCCAAAGGAACAAGGTTTCGTCATCCTTGTTTTTAAGTATAAATCAAGGAACAATACAACAAACAAAACAAAGTGGGTTTGAAAAAATGCAACTTTTGAGATATTATATAATGGTATTGCTTACATAAACGCGATATTTCTGGATATAATTAAGATCGCAATTCCGTACAGATGTCGAATTTTTTATGTTCGAGGGCCTGCAACAGTCCGAATAATGGTGAATACGATAAATAAATAAGTAAAATTCGCGAAATGAGAAAAATCATTTATTTCCATACTCTACGCCTATGTATGTTTCCCCTTACCGCGCCGCGGGGTTACCAAGCGCTCGTGACTACGAATATCCGCACAAAGAGGAGAGACCGATAACTCCCGAATTCCGATCGATTGATCTAAATTTTGTTTAGATAATCTATTAATTATTTAATTTCTGTTAGTCTTTAATAATAATATAGATTCGGAATTTAAATGTTTTAATTGTTAATTAACTTTCAAATCCGGTATAAAATTAAATAACGGAGGAAAGCACTAAAATCTGGGATACCTTAACTGCGCGTAATTAATTAACGCGTAATTATAAATCGAGTTTTCGCGTATACTATTATCTATACTCCTTTATCTGATCCGGTGAGATGATCGACTCGGGAGCTCATTGTCGCGATAGATCCTATCAGTACCGTCTAAGTCGCCAAAGGAACAAGGTTTCGTCATCCTGCGAGAAACTCTTGACCTTCGTGAATTCATATACTTTCGATAGTGAGTAACAAAAAACCATATCCCATGTCCCAAATCCTTTATCCAGGAACTGACGAACCTTCTTGGTGACAAGTTCCGAGTGGTTCCGTATTTATTTGCGGAACTGCGAAAACTTTTATTTTTTTTATCGGGTAAAAGAGTTTCTACTCTTTTCCATGTGTGTGCCCCATCCTTCGGGATGACTCCGATGCCTGAGGCTAGGCTGAGTGGTCCACATGGTTCCGAGGATTTTTCAGCAACCAACAAAATTATCGGTAGCCGGACTATGAAGATAATAAAATAAAAAAGGGAAGAATTCTTTTCGCGATTTCGTACTGTGCCGGAAACCATGTTTTTTTTTAACAAAGGGAAAAAATATGGGTTTTTTTTTCTTGATTAAACAAACCGATCCGCGTAATTAGTATCGCGATTAAATCGTTAGACACGGGAAATTAATTGAATAAACTTTTTAACAAATTACAAACAAAAATTTTACGATACTGTATTATCCTGTTGTATTATTGTTGTTTTTTCATACGAAAGGCTCCGACGACTTACAATTCGCGAATTTAAGTACTCTATTCGTCGTGAATAGATTGTGTGACGATTTCCGTCACACATTTTTCAAACAAAATAAAAAAAAAAAAATGCAACCGGAAGAACCCGCATCGGAGGATAGACATCAATCTCCAACGACGTTGAACATCCGCATAAGATATTAGTTTCGTTTTATCAATCAATATTATTATAAACTTCTTTATAATCAAAGCTTATACTAAATGCATGAGATTTGTTATGATTTGATTTTATTTGATCTCATATTTTTCATTTTTCTTTGTTATATTTTATTTTACTTACTTCTTTTGCTGCTTCAACTACATGACTGAATCGACGCGAATGGTTGCCATCGAGGGATCCAGTTTACAAAACCAAATAACGATTTACACTATTATTTAATATTTGAAAGATCTTTGCATCCTCCCGAAATAACTATAAATATCAATAAATACGTTGCAGGCCATTGTAATTCCTTGTTATATGTGCCATATTTTGTGTTGTATGTTGCATTGTTCTGAGTTCTTAGCTAATAATCAAGGAACAATACAACAAACAAAACAAAGTGGGTTTGAAAAAAAAGCAACTTTTGAGATATTATATAATGGTATTGCTTAAATAAACGCGATATTTCTGGTTATAATTAAGAAACTAATTTCGTACAGATGTCGAATTTTTTATGTGCAAGGTCCATAGTAATTCCTTGTTATATGTGCCATATTTTGTGTTGCACGTTGCATTGTTCTATGTTTTTAAGTATAAATCAAGGAACAATACAACAAACAAAACAAAGTGGGTTTTAAATGAAGGCAACTGTTGAGATATTACATGATGGTACAGCTTAAATAAACGCGATATTTCTGGATATAATTATGAAAATAATTCCGTACAGATGTCGAATTTTTTATGTGTGAGGTCCATTGTAATTCCTTGTCGTACCATATTGTGTTCTATGTTGCATTGTTCTGTGTTTTTACTTATAAATCAAGGAACAATACAACAAACAAAACAAAGTGGGTTTGAAAAAAAGCAACTTTTGAGATATTATATAATGGTATTGCTTACATAAACGCGATATTCCTGGATATAATTAAGATCGTAATTCCGTACAGATGTCGAATTTTTTATGTTCGAGGGCCTGCAACAGTCCGAATAATGGTGAATACGATAAATAAATAAGTAAAATTCGCGAAATGAGAAAAATCATTTATTTCCATATACTACGCCTATGTATGTTTCCCCTTACCGCGCCGCGGGGTTACCAAGCGCTCGTGACTACGAATATCCGCACAAAGAGGAGAGACCGATAACTCCCGAATTCCGATCGATTGATCTAAATTTTGTTTAGATAATCTATTAATTATTTAATTTCTGTTAGTCTTTAATAATAATATAGATTCGGAATTTAAATGTTTTAATTGTTAATTAACTTTCAAATCCGGTATAAAATTAAATAACGGAGGAAAGCACTAAAATCTGGGATACCTTAACTGCGCGTAATTAATTAACGCGTAATCATAAATCGAGTTTTCGCGTATACTATTATCTATACTCCTTTATCTGATCCGGTGAGATGATCGACTCGGGAGCTCATTGTCGCGATAGATCCTATCAGTACCGTCTAAGTCGCCAAAGGAACAAGGTTTCGTCATCCTGCGAGAAACTCTTGACCTTCGTGAATTCATATACTTTCGATAGTGAGTAACAAAAAACCATATCCCATGTCCCAAATCCTTTATCCAGGAACTGACGAACCTTCTTGGTGACAAGTTCCGAGTGGTTCCGTATTTATTTGCGGAACTGCGAAAACTTTTATTTTTTTTATCGGGTAAAAGAGTTTCTACTCTTTTCCATGTGTGTGCCCCATCCTTCGGGATGACTCCGATGCCTGAGGCTAGGCTGAGTGGTTCACATGGTTCCGAGGATTTTTCAGCAACCAACAAAATTATCGGTAGCCGGACTATGGGGATAATAAAATAAAAAAGGGAAGAATTCTTTTCGCGATTTCGTACCGTGCCGGAAACCATGTTTTTTTTTAACAAAGGGAAAAAATATGGGTTTTTTTTTCTTGATTAAACAAACCGATCCGCGTAATTAGTATCGCGATTAAATCGTTAGACACGGGAAATTAATTGAATAAACTTTTTAACAAATTACAAACAAAAATTTTACGATACTGTATTATCCTGTTGTATTATTGTTGTTTTTTTTAATAAATTCAGAAAAGAGCCAAGGGCCACAAACTAAAATTTTACTGTTTTCTTATTTTGCATGTATTAAATCACCCTCTCACATCCAAAAGAAAATGCAAGTCCTATAAAAAATAAGATTTAATATTTACATTTTTCAAACAAAATAAAAAAAAAATGCAACCGGAAGAACCCGCATCGGAGGATAGACATCAATCTCCAACGACGTTGAACATCCGCATAAGATATTAGTTTCGTTTTATCAATCAATATTATTATAAACTTCTTTATAATCAAAGCTTATACTAAATGCATGAGATTTGTTATGATTTGATTTTATTTGATCTCATATTTTTCATTTTTCTTTGTTATATTTTATTTTACTTACTTCTTTTGCTGCTTCAACTACATGACTGAATCGACGCGAATGGTTGCCATCGAGGGATCCAGTTTACAAAACCAAATAACGATTTACACTATTATTTAATATTTGAAAGATCTTTGCATCCTCCCGAAATAACTATAAATATCAATAAATACGTTGCAGGCCATTGTAATTCCTTGTTATATGTGCCATATTTTGTGTTGTATGTTGCATTGTCCTGAGTTCTTAGCTAATAATCAAGGAACAATACAACAAACAAAACAAAGTGGGTTTGAAAAAAAAGCAACTTTTGAGATATTATATAATGGTATTGCTTAAATAAACGCGATATTTCTGGTTATAATTAAGAAAGTAATTTCGTACAGATGTCGAATTTTTTATGTGCAAGGTCCATAGTAATTCCTTGTTATATGTGCCATATTTTGTGTTGCACGTTGCATTGTTCTATGTTTTTAAGTATAAATCAAGGAACAATACAACAAACAAAACAAAGTGGGTTTGAAAAAATGCAACTTTTGAGATATTATATAATGGTATTGCTTACATAAACGCGATATTTCTGGATATAATTAAGATCGCAATTCCGTACAGATGTCGAATTTTTTATGTTCGAGGGCCTGCAACAGTCCGAATAATGGTGAATACGATAAATAAATAAGTAAAATTCGCGAAATGAGAAAAATCATTTATTTCCATACTCTACGCCTATGTATGTTTCCCCTTACCGCGCCGCGGGGTTACCAAGCGCTCGTGACTACGAATATCCGCACAAAGAGGAGAGACCGATAACTCCCGAATTCCGATCGATTGATCTAAATTTTGTTTAGATAATCTATTAATTATTTAATTTCTGTTAGTCTTTAATAATAATATAGATTCGGAATTTAAATGTTTTAATTGTTAATTAACTTTCAAATCCGGTATAAAATTAAATAACGGAGGAAAGCACTAAAATCTGGGATACCTTAACTGCGCGTAATTAATTAACGCGTAATCATAAATCGAGTTTTCGCGTATACTATTATCTATACTCCTTTATCTGATCCGGTGAGATGATCGACTCGGGAGCTCATTGTCGCGATAGATCCTATCAGTACCGTCTAAGTCGCCAAAGGAACAAGGTTTCGTCATCCTGCGAGAAACTCTTGACCTTCGTGAATTCATATACTTTCGATAGTGAGTAACAAAAAACCATATCCCATGTCCCAAATCCTTTATCCAGGAACTGACGAACCTTCTTGGTGACAAGTTCCGAGTGGTTCCGTATTTATTTGCGGAACTGCGAAAACTTTTATTTTTTTTATCGGGTAAAAGAGTTTCTACTCTTTTCCATGTGTGTGCCCCATCCTTCGGGATGACTCCGATGCCTGAGGCTAGGCTGAGTGGTCCACATGGTTCCGAGGATTTTTCAGCAACCAACAAAATTATCGGTAGCCGGACTATGGGGATAATAAAATAAAAAAGGGAAGAATTCTTTTCGCGATTTCGTACCGTGCCGGAAACCATGTTTTTTTTTAACAAAGGGAAAAAATATGGGTTTTTTTTTCTTGATTAAACAAACCGATCCGCGTAATTAGTATCGCGATTAAATCGTTAGACACGGGAAATTAATTGAATAAACTTTTTAACAAATTACAAACAAAAATTTTACGATACTGTATTATCTTGTTGTATTATTGTTGTTTTTTTTAATAAATTCAGAAAAGAGCCAAGGGCCACAAACTAAAATTTTACTGTTTTCTTATTTTGCATGTATTAAATCACCCTCTCACATCCAAAAGAAAATGCAAGTCCTATAAAAAATAAGATTTAATATTTACATTTTTCAAACAAAATAAAAAAAAAAATGCAACCGGAAGAACCCGCATCGGAGTATAGACATCAATCTCCAACGACGTTGAACATCCGCATAAGATATTAGTTTCGTTTTATCAATCAATATTATTATAAACTTCTTTATAATCAAAGCTTATACTAAATGCATGAGATTTGTTATGATTTGATTTTATTTGATCTCATATTTTTCATTTTTCTTTGTTATATTTTATTTTACTTACTTCTTTTGCTGCTTCAACTACATGACTGAATCGACGCGAATGGTTGCCATCGAGGGATCCAGTTTACAAAACCAAATAACGATTTACACTATTATTTAATATTTGAAAGATCTTTGCATCCTCCCGAAATAACTATAAATATCAATAAATACGTTGCAGGCCATTGTAATTCCTTGTTATATGTGCCATATTTTGTGTTGTATGTTGCATTGTTCTGAGTTCTTAGCTAATAATCAAGGAACAATACAACAAACAAAACAAAGTGGGTTTGAAAAAATAGCAACTTTTGAGATATTATATAATGGTATTGCTTAAATAAACGCGATATTTCTGGTTATAATTAAGAAAGTAATTTCGTACAGATGTCGAATTTTTTATGTGCAAGGTCCATAGTAATTCCTTGTTATATGTGCCATATTTTGTGTTGCACGTTGCATTGTTCTATGTTTTTAAGTATAAATCAAGGAACAATACAACAAACAAAACAAAGTGGGTTTGAAAAAATGCAACTTTTGAGATATTATATAATGGTATTGCTTACATAAACGCGATATTTCTGGATATAATTAAGATCGCAATTCCGTACAGATGTCGAATTTTTTATGTTCGAGGGCCTGCAACAGTCCGAATAATGGTGAATACGATAAATAAATAAGTAAAATTCGCGAAATGAGAAAAATCATTTATTTCCATACTCTACGCCTATGTATGTTTCCCCTTACCGCGCCGCGGGGTTACCAAGCGCTCGTGACTACGAAGATCCGCACAGAGAGGAGAGACCGATAACTCCCGAATTCCGATCGATTGATCTAAATTTTGTTTAGATAATCTATTAATTATTTAATTTCTGTTAGTCATTAATAATAATATAGATTCGGAATTTAAATGTTTTAATTGTTAATTAACTTTCAAATCCGGTATAAAATTAAATAACGGAGGAAAGCACTAAAAATTGGGATACCTTAACTGCGCGTAATTAATTAACGCGTAATCATAAATCGAGTTTTCGCGCATACTATTATCTATACTCCTTTATCTGATCCGGTGAGATGATCGACTCGGGAGCTCATTGTTGCGATAGATCCTATCAGTACCGTCCAAGTCGCCAAAGGAACAAGGTTTCGTCATCCTGCGAGAAACTCTTGACCTTCGTGAATTCATATACTTTCGATAGTGAGTAACAAAAAACCATATCCCATGTCCCAAATCCTTTATCCAGGAACTGGCGAACCTTCTTGGTGACAAGTTCCGAGTGGTTCCGTATTTATTTACGGAACTGCGAAAACTTTTATTTTTTTTATCGGGTAAAAGAGTTTCTACTCTTTTCCATGTGTGTGCCCCATCCTTCGGGATGACGCCGATGCCTGAGGCTAGGCTGGGTGGTCCACATGGTTCCGAGGATTTTTCAGCAACCAACAAAATTATCGGTAGCCGGACTATGGGGATAATAAAATAAAAAAGGGAAGAATTCTTTTCGCGATTTCGTACCGTGCCGGAAACCATGTTTTTTTTTAACAAAGGGGAAAAAATGGGTTTTTTTTTCTTGTTTAAACAAACCGATCCGCGTAATTAGTATCGCGATTAAATCGTTAGACACGGGAAATTAATTGAATAAACTTTTTAACAAATTACAAACAAAAATTTTACGACACTGTATTATCCTGTTGTATTATTGTTGTTTTTTTAATAAATTCAGAAAAGAGCCAAGGGCCAACAAACTAAAATTTTACTGTTTTCTTATTTTGCATGTATTAAATCACCCTCTCACATCCAAAAGAAAATGCAAGTCCTATAAAAAATAAGATTTAATATTTACATTTGTGACGTGGTATTCGAGTGCACGGGTGATATTAATTAATTAATGTAATTAAATGAACCGTTGGGCCGCGTTGCCCAATACCGCGCACACAATTAATTTATTTATTCGCGAACTGCGGGCTGTCGCCAGGAACACGAGTTCGCTGGGACGATCGGTATGGAGGATTCGGGCAATCCTCCTTGCCTCGACACGATATTAATTAATATTAACGAATGTCGGCGGGAGCGGGGAGAAATAAAATAAACACACAATGAATTAAAATAAAAAGATTAAAACATTTATTTTAATATATTTAACAATTGGCCATCTAGGCCGTGTGCCGCGACAATACAGAACACGCGCGGGCGGAAGTCCCGGGAAACCTGCCGGATCGAGATCCTCGCCTGCGACAGGTTTCACCCCCGGGAACCGCTGTTCGAGTACCGTTGTACTCGAACACACTCCCGTGGTACACACACACAAGGGAGGGGGAGGGTCACGATAATAGTAAATCACTTACCAGTGACGCTCCTCAGGGATGGCCCAGCCGATCCTCGGCGACTGGTCGACCTCCTTGACAAGTGGACGACCGGTGGTTGTGGTTGTGAAGGCGGCCCTTGCCGCGGCGAGCGAGTCGCGATCCGCGGTATCACTCGCGCACGACCCCGTCCTTGATACACACACTCACAAGCACAGAACACGCGTTCAGCCCACCCGGGTCTCTGCACCTAGCTCTGCTCCGGAACAACCGTTCACAGAGCTTAATGGAGGAGGGGGGTGGGGCGCACTCTCGGCACTCACGAGCAGTACGGAATCACGTCAATACAATGATCCGTCTTGGTCGACGGATCATTACACACTAATTAGGCGATCGCCTAATTTACCGAAAAAGGGATGGGAATGGGGAAACTCACACACTCTTTCGCGTTCCCATCCCTACGTATTGTCGCGCGCGTAATTGTACACTCGTAGAGAAGTAAGCAAGTGTCGACGGTTGGCCTTGACATACGAAAGGCTCCGACGACTTACAATTCGCGAATTTAAGTACTCTATTCGTCGTGAATAGATTGTGTGACGATTTCCGTCACAAAGCCCCCCCCCCCCCAGACTCCACTTCCCTCGGGAAGGCCGAGTCGAAAGAAAGGCACAATCTATCCACAACTGCGGGCTGTATGCTTCTCTTCTTATTGTCGGGAAGGAATACGATCCCTAAGGATCCGGACCACCTCCTGCCCTATCTCTCGTGCAATGTCGGAAGGGAGGTTGGCGGCGGCCTCCAGCAACAGACGACATTCCCTGAGAATGTCCGTCTCGTTTCTGGATTGGTCGGCCGTCGCCGGTGACCCAGCCGGAGAAGCCCGTACTTCTGGAACAGTACGGTGTTCGGACCCAACCCCCCGTTTCTGTGTCGGCTTGCGAGGTAGTTTAACCACGCTCATAGAGGCGTCAACGTCCATCGGTTTGGGTCGTCGCAAGCCACTAGGCCCAGCCTTCGGTGACTGCTTCTTACGAGGTTTTGGGGACGGGGTGTCCATAACTTCCTTCCCGACTGGTGGTTGGGCAGGGACTGGCTGAGCACCGCTGTCTTCTCGTCCCTGCCGTGATGATTCGGATGCCGACTGGTTGGCTGAGGGAGTAGTTTGATTCTCTTGGTACTCCCTCAACTTCTGGTCTGCCTTAGCTTGGACGACAGCACTGAGGGCAACCTTCACCTGTTCGAAGGGCCCCGTGCTGTCTAAGCCGAAGGCAGCAGCCTGGCGGCGAGTCGCCTCTTCTACTCGGCGACCCACCACCACTTCCGCATAGAAGGGCTTGGGCCCAGAAGGCTTCACAAACGAGCCCTTCTTGGGTCCCTCCCTGCGGGTGGGCGTCTCCATCCGCCGCTTTTTGGACTCGTCCTGACTGTCCCGTTGCTTCGACCGCTTCGGTCTCTGCTGAGGTGCAGGGACCTTGGCAACCGAAACCTGGGAATTAGCAGTCGAGAACGGCGAGTATCCCCGCTCTTGGATCCAGGTGGCATAGGATCGAGAGCATCTTGGGCACTCACTGCCACCCCTCGGCGGCCGCAATTGAAACAATAAATCGATTGCAGTGCCGCGCACTCCCGGTGGCTGTGGTCCATCGCCCAGCAGTTAAAACAAGCCATTTTAGGCGGATCCACCGACCGATCGAAAGGTAAAGGAACCAATCGACGGAGGACGATCCCCCTAGTAATGACTGGGCCAGATGACGATGGCCCAGCCTTGGCTTGTTCCGTCAGGGTCTCGACCCCAACATCGAGTTTCCCTGCGGTTGATGGGACTATGACGGACACAGCTCCCGCCCTCAAGCACGGACTCTCCGTCACTTGGGGGTTGGCTGGGACTCTTGACTCATAGTCATCCATCGTCAACTGCCGCCTGCCGCTGCTCTTCTTCTTCTTGCGGCGTGGGCGATTATCGGCGGCGGCCTTTTGCCGCTCCCGTTCTGCCTCGCGTAGATCTTCTACGTAGTCGGCGGGGTAGATATTGGTGGACGATCCCAGTGCTAACACCGCAGGTACGTCCACCTCCATCTGCTCCACCTGGGTCGTATCACCCGATGACGGGATATCAATCGTCGAGGTTCGGGGTGGTCCTTCCATCTCGATGAGTACTTCGTCGATTTCCCGCACGGACTGGTCACATCCAGCGAGTGGGTCATCAACGGGCACCTCGAGACAGTCGGAGGCCACTCCGATGACCTCTTCGGCAACACCCGACGTCGGAGTGTCTTCCCCCAGCAGAATGATCGGAGGCGACGATGGATCAACATCGTCTCCTGCCTCCAGGTCTCGGTTCTGGTCCATCGGGGAGCTGAAAGAAAACAAAAGGTTAATTAGTCATAACTAAAGGTAAATTACGAATAAGGGAGGATTGCCCATTCACTCACACACAAGTATTCTCAAATATCACTCTCTCAATGCATGGCATGCAGTTACCAGGCCCAACCTTCGATAACTGTTCTCATGCGAACCGATACGCAACCCTTACTGCTTTACTTGACAACCCGAGGTGGTACATATCTTTTTACATCAGATATGTGTACCTCGGTCCGTTTCCGACCGGACTCTTCTAGTCTCAGAATTACTGGAGATAGTACTTCTTTAACTTCGAAGGGTCCGTCATACTTTGGTGCCAGTTTAGCAGATATGCCTTTCGCACCTTGGGAAAGCGTTCGGCACTTCCTCATGACTAGATCTCCTACCTGAAACGAGGCAATACGTCTGTTTCTGTTGTAGGTCTTTTCTTGACGTCTTTGCTCCTCGTCAATGTATTTCTTGACCAAATCGCGTAGAGCATCAAGTCTTTTAAGACGATCTAGCCATACTTCGGGATTGTCCAGGATCTTAAATTCCTGTTTTTCCACTTCCCT
The DNA here is from genome assembly GCA_026168455.1 of Theocolax elegans. Taxonomy (NCBI): domain Eukaryota; kingdom Metazoa; phylum Arthropoda; class Insecta; order Hymenoptera; family Cerocephalidae; genus Theocolax; species Theocolax elegans. The sequence goes on from JANSJX010000129.1 coordinate 37,398, forward strand.
GCGGAGACTCTTCACAGGTTGTGGATGACGCCCGAAGTTTAAGAACGCGGGTGAGACTTTGGTACTCGACTGCATTGCCGTGTTTATTGCATGACGAAATTCGTGCAAGTGTGTGTCCCACCCACGATGATCCGAATCCACAAACGTCGCAATCATCGTTTTTAACGTTCTATTTGTTCTCTCCACCGGGTTGGCTTGTGGTCGGTAAGGAGGGGTTCTGACATGTTTTATGCCATACTCCTCCAGCATTCGCGACATGATGCCGTTGATGAACTCCGTCCCATTATCCGTTATTAGGAAATCTGGCGTTTCCCAACGGAAGACTACGAGTTCCTCGAATGCTTTCGACACCGACTTACCGGTCGCCGTACGTAATGGTTTGAGCTCTATCCACCTTGTAAACAAGTCTTGAAATACTATGATGTATTTGTATTGACTTTTACTACGTGGAAGCTCCATTACGTCTGCTGCCACAACAGCCCAGGGTCTCTCAATGTTACGTTTACCCATCAAGCCTTGAGGACCTGCTTGAGACGTCTTATAGCTCTGACAGATCAGACACTGTAAAACAAATTGGCGGGTATCGTGGTAGATACCTGGCCAATAATAGTCTCTTGCAACACGTTCGTAAGTCTTTTCGACTCCCATATGACCCATGGATGGGTGGAAATGAGAATCTACTAAGACTCGGTTCCTCTGCTCTAAGGGTAGAACAAGGCGCCAGCCTTCTTCTCGTTCTGTTACAGAGTCCAAGAGTTTATCACTTGTAAAAGGATATAGCATATCATCCTCAATTTTCCACTCCGGAAATTTCTGAGGGCATGAGCGTACATCGTTTAACCTAGCAATATACCATGGGTCTGTAATTACTTCGAACGAGGCAATCTCTTCTTCGTCGGGGTCTGGGTTGACGGCACGAGAAAGCGCGTCCGGGACATAGTGCAAGGCTCCTTTCTTATGCACTATTTCAAAGTCCCATTGCTGCATTTCAAGTATCCATCGTGCCAACCTACCCGACAGCTCTCTGAGATTTTTGAGCCATTTGAGAGCACTATGGTCGGTCACAGCCGTGAATCGATAGGCCTCAATATATGGTCTCAATTTCTTAATAGCCCATATGAGGGCCAAGCATTCCTTTTCCGTTGTCATGTAATTACGTTCAGCGCGATTTAATAATCGGCTGACGTAGACAATCGGATGCTCGAATCCCTCGTCGTCCAGTTGCGTCAACACCGCACCTATTGCTAAGTCACTAGCGTCACTTTGGACGGTAAATGGCTTAGAAAAGTCTGGACGGGCTAGTACAGGCGCTTCAGCTAACGCAACTCTAAGCTGACAGAACGCCTCCTCCTGCTCCTCGCCCCAATCCCAAGCCTGGTCTTTACGCAGCAACTTGGTAAGGGGAGCTTTAATGTCAGCTTCTCGATTAATGAATCGAGAGTACCAGCCTACCATCCCGAGAAAGGATCTCAGCTGTTTGACATTACGAGGAGTAGGGTAATTAAGGACTGGAGCGACTCGTTCCTCATCAGGCCTCAAGCCCTCCGCGTCCAATTTGTACTCAAGGAACGTTACGCTGGAACAACAGAACTCACACTTCTCTCGATTCACTTCGAGTCCAGCGTCATTCAACGTCGTTAGTACGTATTCGAGCCATTTTAGATGGTCCTCAAAAGTTTCGGTAATGACGATCAAGTCGTCTAAATAACCAAACACATGAGGTTCCACCTTAGGCCCGAAAATTGCATCTATAAGCCGTGCAAAGGTCATAGGAGCATTCATGAGGCCAAAAGGCATTCTCGTGAACTGCCACAGCCCCGACCCTGGTACAGCAAATGCAGTATAATGCCGGCTCGCCTCGGCCATTAATATTTGGAAGTACGCCTTCTTAAGATCAATTTTCGATATATACCTTGCATTATGCAGCTTATCCAACATGGTATCCATATTAGGAATTGGATAAGAATCACGTTTTGTGACTGCATTAAGGTCTCGAAAATCGATACAGAAGCGATAACTTCCTTCGTTCTTGCGGACGATGACCGGAGCAGCTGACCAATCACTCGCACTCGGTTCAATAATGCCCTTGTCAAACATCTTTTTGACCTCACTCTGGGCAAATTCGAGGACCTTGGGAGACATACGTCTTGGCTTATGACGAACCGGTCTTGCACCAGGCTCAACCTCTATATGATGCTCCGTTAACGTCGTAAAGCCATGGACGTCTCCCGAGGGCAAGAGTAGGCTTTCAACTAACTCTTTGACTTGTTTCCGCTGGTCGTCCTGTATCTCAATTATACCAGCACATTCAGCGGAAATCCTCGAATCGATGTCATGAGATGTATCTCTGACGAAGTGTCTCCAATCACTCTCGCCAATACGCCAAATAGCTTCGCCTAGTTTGACTTCCATATTCCAATGGTGTAGAAAATCCATACCGAGAATGATGGAATGCTCAATATTCTCTACAATTCTCAGTTGGATATTGCCATCAAGGCCTTCTACACAGAATAGGATGTCAATTAGGCCAAGGACTTTAAGAGCTGGTCCAGCCACACCTTTCACGATAACCTTGACAGGTCTCCATTTAAACTTGTACTGTTCGACAACATCTGATCGTACAAGAGAGACCATGGCGCCAGGATCGAAAAGTGCTTTAAAGTCCTTTCCACCGAGTCGTACCAAAAAGAATAGCCGGTTATCCGATTGGATTCCAGCATTTATCTGATCGGTTTGACTATCGTCGTTAGGAGTCGATGCCGTGTGCGTCATTTTAGACGTACTTGGTACGGCATCTGCCCCCCCCCCCCTGAACTGTACTTCTCGGCAACGAGCTTGTACGGTTCATGTTATGCACACCATCGACAACTACCTTCTCCACCAAGGGCTCGTTGTTGAGGACAATTTCCTTCTCCACCAAGGGCTTCTTGTCCTCATTACTAGGTGTGTCACAACGGGGTGACGATGAGCAACAACCAAGGTCGTTCACTCCGATGGTGCTAAGCGGCTGAGATAACGATCTCTTTACGCTTTCTTCACCAATAATATCTCTGCTATCAGAGTATATTTGCCTTTGGAGTTCCTTAGACCAATCTTTAGCCTCACGCTTTTGTTGGTCTAATAGGGTTCCTTGTTCTGTTTTACCTTGCAAGGCTCGGGTGGGATTGACAGGTTGTGTTCTAAGAACTTTTCCATCTGTCGAATCCCCAGAACGTTTAGGATCCTTACACTCAGACTTACTTTCAACACCAACTTCGGTCTGAGAGGGAATTTGATCTCCGTTAAGGACTTTAGAGAAGTCAGCAAATGATTTGCTAGACTTCTTAAAGAGTTTAGAGGGTTCTCCAACCTTAAACTCTTGCCCTTGTAAACCATGCGGTTTACTTACTGCAGTACAGGGCGCCCGGGGCAGCTCGGGTGCCCTGCGTTCAGGTTTCCCACGTTTTGGAGGAATCTGACGCAGTTAGGACATGTTTGGAGTGTAACGCCACTAGTTCCACACAGCTGGCACTCCTTTGCTACCAATTCGGTAGAGCACTGCTCAGCGGAGTGCCCAATGTTTCCGCATCGGTAGCATGTTCGGCTCGGGCAATCCGACGACCTATGACCGACTTTTTGGCATGTGAAACACACGCCGACAAAGTTGGTGCTCAGGTTCGTTGGGTTTACTGCCGTCGCCTGTGGTTGCACATACCTCACCAGGTTTTGTGCCATTTGTGGGACAAAAACATTATGCTGGGGCAGTTGAGAATTCGTCAAAACACGTCTTTCTCTTTTGCCCGAGCTCTGTTTTTGTTGCCCAGGTGACTGTTGAGAAACAGGCACGTACGATACGGATTTCGAATTGGGGGCACTCACTCCATTATTCGATTTGCCGTATCGTTTCTGAAAACTATTAGCGACGTTGGAAGTACCATATACAGCGGCTGCTTCGTATTCGCTTGAAGAAGAGTTTGGCGAGTTTTTCGCACTTTTCTTGCTCTTCTTCTTAATAGTTTTCTTAGACGACTGTTTATCCGAATGAGAAGACTCATCCTTACTCTTTTCGGTAACTGTCGCCACTTTACCCGAAACTCGTGCTGCACCACTCTGTTTCGGGAAAGCTTCTGGTACGAGCTTCTGGCGCTTAACGTTGGAACTGGAGAATTTCGTGTCCCACGTTAAATGCTGCTCGTACTCTTTACCGTAGCTTGTCAAATCAGAGAAATTCCTGATTTGTCGTACTGATATGTACCTACGGTAATCTGGCCTCATCTGCGAGTAGGCCATCTTCACCTGTTGTTCTAATGAGGGAGGGCATTTAAACTTATTTACGATCGCTCTGAAACAGTTCAAGAACGTCGTAGCCTTTTCTCTCTCATTTTGTGTTCTTGATCGAAGTTCCATGAGTAAATCTTCGTCATTTATTATACGGCCATACTCATTTAGGAACTCGATCTCAAAATCACGCCAATCTCGAAGAGATGGCTGAACTGTTCTATACCAGAACAGTGCTGATTTTGAGAACACATTGGGCAGGGCACTGAACATCCTGCGATCAAACGGTTCAGAAATTCTTCCGCGTCCTTTTTGGTCTCACATCAAAGGACATGTTCCAGATACGCAGCTCTCGTGCGCACACTGTCCGATCGTGCGTTCGGTTATCGTCTTCACGATACCTTGGCCTGGCTTCGTAGGACTCTCTTTCCCGACGGTCGTCTCTATTATCCGTCCGGGAACTCCTACGCCTGCTGGTAGAAGGATTCCTATTCTCTTGTCGGCCTTCAGCCGCCCTACGAGAATCGGATCTCCTACGAGCAGGTTCGCGATCAGACTGATACCCATCGGACGAATCCGTCTGAGTGCACTGATCGCAAGTGGCCACCGCACGTTTCTCTCGAGGCGTTTCTCTACGTCTGTCCGACCTCTCTCTGTGACCTTGCTCCGAAATTTCCGGCTGTGCTCGGTCGTCGAGTTTATGGTTGGACTGACGTTTATGAGTACGTCTCTCCGTACAGCTTTCACGACGTTCATCGTTGCTTGAGGCTCTACTCACAGAACGATGGTGTCGTGAATTTCTGTTTGGAGTCGTGTACTCACGCCTCTCTCTTCTATCTTGTCCTTCACAAGTCTTAGAAGAGGTCTCACGACGTCTCTGTTCAAACCTTGGTTTTTCGTAAGATTGAACACTGACGTCATTAGGAAGGTCATATCCATTCCTATCATCAACAAATTGACGTTCGGTTGTATTAGCTTCAGGTTGCCTGTTGTCGTATTGTCTAGAGGTGTATCCTCGTGACGTACGACGGTCGGCTTCCGTCTGCGAACCCAAGCCAAAATGTTGTGTTGGCACTTCACGCTCTCTAGTGCCAAGATGTCCGCTGTTTCTCTGCTCTTCAATTGGGAGGTAATGTGCGGGTGCATAAAAACCTCCGAGTTGAGCAGTCGTCACGGTCGTAACCGTCGACGTAGTGGTTGGGCACGAGGTTGAAGCCACCGAAACAGGAACATAAGGGATTGCAGTCGTGGTCATGTTTGCTCCCAGTACCTCACCAAACCGTTTAGGTATAGCACCTGTTGATGCCAACCTCGGGCTTTGTGCAGTACTCATTGGCGAGTTTCTAGACTGACCACTTGGTGACAGAGCTCCATCTTCTTCAGGGATAGGTGCTCTGTCACTAGCAACCCTTTCGCGATCCGACATTTCGGACTCGCAGGAAACTTCCGTTCCTGATGGGACCACACTCCCTTTCCTGGAACGAGGTTTCCTAATTTCCCATAGTTCCTGACATACTAGAGGTTTGTGTGCAGGCTCTGCCCTTACATTCTCATCGTATTCAGGGAACCATGGTATTTCCAGATTAATGTCTACACATCTTATCCGGTGACGCAAAAGGCGTTCGCGGCACTCCGCCTCTTCGCCATTTGCGTTTAAACTCAGATGCTCCAATTGGGCATACACTGCCTCAATCGGAAGCTTCTTCGTTTCCCGACGAATATCCCTAGCTATGCGTGATTCACGCATAAGCTGGGCCATTCGGGCTTCATAGCTGCTGGCCATTATTTTTTTTGACCAGCAGCAGCCGACGTGTTACGTCGGGAGAAGTACTCTCAACCGGGATTTCAGATGAAATCCCTAGTGTTTCGAATACTTCGGAAGTATCCAATTTTCAATTGGAAATTATTTTATTGGACTCACCACAATAAAATAATTATTTCTCCCAACGAGTAAAAAAAATTTGGTGTCGGCTTAATTACAATAAATTGTAAAAATGCACCGACTAGTGTACCAACAAAATTAATTCACTTAATTAAAAATCCAAAAGATTTTCTTTAAAAGAAATTTATTTCGTCCTTAGAAGGACAAAATAATTAAATTTTGTTGGTTAAAGTTGTGGCAAATCACACACTTAACACTTGTACCAAATTAAAATTAATTATTTAACTTACTCACAAGTCTAAATAATTAATGTTTATAATAGTGACTCACACACACCAAGACTCTATACAATTGCTTCTGCAAGCAAAAATAATTAATTATTAACAAAAAGAGAAATCTTTAAATTATTTCAATATCGTCGGTAATTTACCAGTAATGGTAAATTTGACGATTTCCCAAAATATCTCTCTCGCCAGTTATAATCCAAAAGATTTCTCACTGGCGAAAAGAATTTATTTTGTTATGGAAATTGAAATAATTAAAGTTTCAATCTATTAATAAATACAGAACAACAAATTATAAAGGAAGAAAAGAAAAGAAAATTAAATTATTTATCTCACTAACGAGCCTAAATAATTAATTTTAAAATAAATATAAAAATAAATACAGTGTCTTGTGATTCACACACACCAAGACACTATTTATTATTTTGCTTTTCCAAGCCCAAAACAAAAAAAAAAAAATTTCCTTTATAATTTACACTACAATACAAACACAAATTTAATTAAATTATTTCAACAGTAGGTTTGCAACAAAATAATTATTTCACTAATTGTCGTCCCAAACGACAATTTTTCAGCGAAATATATTTATTTTATCCTAAGAAGGACTAAATAAATAATTTATGTTGCTACCAAGTTGAAATAATTTATATTTCCTTTTTTAAATAAATTGAACGAAAAGGAAATGAAAATATAATTATTTAACTTGCCAACAAGTCTAAACAATTAAATTTATACACCGAATTAATTTACTCAAACACCAAAAAAAAAATTATAACCAATTATTTAACTAACAAACAAGTCTAAATAATTGGCAAAAATGTGTGGAGATATAATTTAAACACACAAAAAGAGAAAAGAAAGTTTTTAACATATATTAAAATTTCACAGCAAATAACGAATACGAAATATTAGGTTAAATGCCGATCATTAAAACACATGCAAAAAAAATTCAATTATTTAACTCACTCTCGAGTCTAAATAATTATATTTTACAACTCTCGTATCTTTGCGGAACAATCACACAAAGATACTTAACATTAATTGTTTAACTTGCAACAAGTCTAAACAATTAACACGAGTTATAAAAAAAAAATTTTCTCACACTCAAAAATTTACAAAAATATATTACAAGTATCGTGAACCGTAATACTCAATAAATACAAAATATTAAATTAAGTAATTACTGTCAGACAATTGTAATACAGATAATTTTAATTATTTTACTCACACACGAGTTTAAATAATTAATATTACAACTATTGTAACTTTGCGGCTGATTCACACAAAGTTACTTAATGTTAATTATTTAAACTTAATGTTAATTATTTAACAAATCTAAATAATTAACAATAGTTGTAAAATATATTTAATATACACAAAAATTTATACATATATTATATAAATAAATAATAATAAATAATAAACACAATTATTAATTTATAATTACTATATAATATATGTCAGGGAGGGGAGAAAGCAACAAAAATTTCGCTCTCGATCTCAAAAATAAATTCAATCAAAATTTTGCCGCGTCCCGTTTAAAAAGAAAACAAATATTATAATTTTAAAATTTTCTTTAAAAGGGGGAAGGTGGGGCAGCTACCTCACCCGAAAGGATCTAGTTTTGAAACACTCTCACACCATAAAATACATACTAGATCCCGCGCGGGAACGAAATTATTTTATTATATTGGGAAAAATAAAAATAATTCGCCGCAGTGGTTTCTATCGGCGAAACCAGCTGCGAAGACTTTATACACGCGAAGGGGCTAGGCGATCGCGCTATCTCTCTCACTCACACACCTATAGCCCGCCTAGCACCTTACTCCGATCCCCCGCGACTAGGGATTCTCTCTCTCTCACTCCCACTCGCGGGCGCAATCGGAGAGAGCCGATGATGATCGGCTGTCGCGAAGTCTTTCCTTCGCGCTATTCGGGGTGGATTCTCGCTGCCCGCGATCCGCGGCGCAAGCTACTCTCTCCCTACTTTGCTGCTCCCATACAAGCTAGCAAAGATCTCCCGTCAAGCTTGCGATCGAGAGAGACCGATCTCGGTGAGATCGGGCGCTTCCGGCTGAACACGGTCGCGGGCGAACTCTCTCTCGATATACCGGTGTATGTCTCTCCTCGGATACCCGAGCAAGAGGGGGAGTACTCCGGTATAGAGACGCGTCTCACACGCCGTCTCTCGCGCTCTCTCTCTCTCTCTCTCTCTCTCTCTCGAACTCAACCCGTTCACGTTTCGCCGCGACACTGCTCGCGCGCGAAAAGATGGCCGACAACTTTCTTTAGTTTAAATTAAATATCGGTGAGGACGAAACCGAAAGTCCTGTCACGGTCGCCATTTGTGACGTGGTATTCGAGTGCCCGGGTGATATTAATTAATTAATGTAATTAAATTAACCGTTGGGCCGCGTTGCCCAATACCGCGCACACAATTAATTTATTTATTCGCGAACTGCGGGCTGTCGCCAGGAACACGAGTTTTTCACGACAGGAACATGGAGGATTCGGGCAATCGTCCTTGCCTCGACACGATATAAATTAATATTAACGAATGTCGGCGGGAGCGGGGAGAAATAAAATAAACACACAATGAATTAAAATAAAAAGATTAAAACATTTATTTTAATATATTTAACAATTGGCCATCTAGGCCGTATGCCGCGACAATACAGAACACGCGCGGGCGGAAGTCCCGGGAAACCTGCCGGATCGAGATCCTCGCCTGCGACAGGTTTCACCCCCGGGAACCGCTGTTCGAGTACCGTTGTACTCGAACACATTCCCGTGGTACACACACACACAAGGGAGGGGGAGGGTCACGATAATAGTAAATCACTTACCTGTGACGCTCCTCGGGGATGGCCCAGCCGATCCTCGGCGACTGGTCGACCTCCTTGACAAGGGGACGACCGGTGATTGAGGTGGTGAAGGCGGCCCTTGCCGCGGCGAGAGAGTCGCGATCCGCGGTATCACTCGCGCACGACCCCGTCCTTGATACACACACTCACAAGCACAGAACACGCGTTCAGCCCACCCGGGTCTCTGCACCTAGCTCTGCTCCGGAACAACCGTTTACAGAGCTTAATGGAGGAGGGGGGTGGGGCGCACTCTCGGCACTCACGAGCAGTACGGAATCACGTCAATACAATGATCCGTCTTGGTCGACGGATCATTACACACTAATTAGGCGATCGCCTAATTTCCCGAAAAAGGGATGGGAGTGGGGAAACTCACACACTCTTTCGCGTTCCCATCCCTACGTATTGTCGCGCGCGTAATTGTACACTCGTAGAGAAGTAAGCAAGTGTCGACGGTTGGCCTTGACATACGAAAGGCTCCGACGACTTACAATTCGCGAATTTAAGTACTCTATTCGTCGTGAATAGATTGTGTGACGATTTCCGTCACACATTTTTCAAACAAAATAAAAAAAAAATGCAACCGGAAGAACCCGCATCGGAGGATAGACATCAATCTCCAACGACGTTGAACATCCGCATAAGATATTAGTTTCGTTTTATCAATCAATGTTATTATAAACTTCTTTATAATCAAAGCTTATACTAAATGCATGAGATTTGTTATGATTTGATTTTATTTGATCTCATATTCTTCATTTTTCTTTGTTATATTTTATTTTACTTATTTCTTTTGCTGCTTCAACTACATGGCTGAATCGACGCGAATGGTTGCCATCGAAGGATCCAGTTTACAAAACCAAATAACGATTTACACTATTATTTAATATTTGAAAGATCTTTGCATCCTCCCGAAATAACTATAAATATCAATAAATACGTTGCATAAAATGGTACCCCTGGTGGGACTTGCATTTGAGGTTCTGAGAGGATAAAGTCAGTAAAGAAAAATTGAAGAAACGGACAAAGTTTTTGTTTGTACTTTTCTTGTTGTTGGCCTTGGTTCAGTAGTTTTGATGTCATGTTTTAATGTTTATCAATATGAGACTAACAAAACTTAGTAACTAATAAATTCATTGTAGTGAGGAGCCAACGATTAACCGTGTCGAACTACATCCGGAAATCGGTTAAAAAGGCAACAGATGCCCAGATAATTGATTTAGAGGAAAATGGAATATTAACCGAATTAAATAATAACATTACCGATTGTAGGATTGCAAGCTGTAGGCATTACTGGCGAGAAATCCGTTAATTTGAAAAAACAATTTCGGGCGCATGTAGAAATAGGTTCGCTCAAAACTGAAATTAATTTCATGATAATCCCGCATCTTGTACGACAATGCATTATAGGTATTGACGTGCAGCATCATCTTAAGGTCGTTATCGATACGAATAGATTGATCGTTTCTTTTCCTAACCCTTCTGAATTAGTTCATAGCATAAATTATCTTGATCCACAAGAGATAAGAGGAAACGGATTTTGCGTTCGGGAAATTGCATATTCCGATAAATTCATCGATTATGATGCTCAAAATGATTCACCCTCGAATGAAATAGAATTAACGATAAACGAAGTCGATAAAAAGGTAGCTGAGACTCCAAATCTAACACAGAGCCAGGCTAAATCCCTTCGTCATTTAATTATTAATTTTAAAGAATTTTTCCGAAAAATACTGTCACGTCCAGACTTGCACCAATTACCATAAAAAATATTACAAGAAGGCAAATGGTTAATAAACCATTCGCGTTCCTTTCGCTCTTGTTTGACTAGGACTAGCCTTACGTCTCCGGGAGTAGCGAGCGAAGTTATTTTGAGAGTAGAGATGCAGGATATAATGTGGGATAAATAAAATAATATGTTTTATTTCGTATTAATTATGCATTATTTATTTAAATATAATATGCTGTTTTTTTCTTTAAATGAACACGTGAAACTAAATTATTACAGCTTTTTAATGGGCAAAAACACATAAAATTACACTATTTTATTAACAATTGTATAAAATTATTTAAGTCGAATAACTATTAATTTTATTGAATAAACAAGTGTACGGCGAACACATTAACACATTATAGAATAAAAGATACACAAGGTTTTTTATTATAAACATTAATAATTGAAATAAGAATTGTTATAAATAAATGCAGATTTAATTAAAAATTATTGTCGTTTTAAACATGAATTATTGTTAATAAAGTGTATTTCAAACCGCGAATGTTGCAAATTAAATGCAATACAACGTATAATTATTATAAATAAATTGTAATATATAATAATAATTGTTATAAAAGAAAACGGTTGGTTCAGCAATCGAAACAACATAAAATATCAGGTTGCCTTTACGAATAATACAAGCGTATAGATAGCCGAAAAGAATATACCTTAAGTACCCAAATATATAGATATATATATGTATATATATATATATATGTGTGTATATTCGGTGAGGAACGAAGGTCCGCCTTGAACGTGGGTAGCGGTGTCAGATTGCCGTATAATGTCCTGCTAGACCTGCGGGCGTCGACGTTAGATGTGTATGCTGTTGGAGCTCGACGATTTCCAGATGTCGAAGTCGTAGTTCCTCGACTATGGCTTGTAGATGTCAATGATGCGTCTCGATTCCTCTTGTGATTTTTAATACGTATTATTTCAAAGTTCAAGTAGCAGAGCCACGCCCTTGGATAAAAATCAAAGAGTTGTCCAGCAGAGCTTCGCCTTGCGAAAGCTTTAGATGAAAATTTAGGAGTGCCTGTGTCTGTTCTGGGTCCTCTTTATATACCCTAAAATCTATGCATCTCTCCTTGTCTTACACTTCTTCCTTGTCTTACACTTTGCCTTATATGGAGATGTGTAAGTAGTTCTCGATTTTTCTGTGCTTGCACCCGATTGGACCGTTAGATGTGCGTAATTAAAAATTATCGAATCCCGTGCATTTTCTGTATCGCTTCGTAGTTAATTCGGAGAATTTGCTGTCCCCTCTTTTATTACTGCGACATTATCCAGAGAACGGCTTAATTTATTACTTCCTTCTAATGCTCGAATTTTCTAGTCCATGTTTCCCATCGCCGGTTCTTCTCCGAGCATTGATTTTATAGTGCAGTACAAAAAAAAAACTCTTGCGCAACCCTTCATTTCGATCTCACTATCGGTGATCCCGCTTATATGCGTACAGGCTTCGAATAATATCTTCAACTCTACTTATCCGTCTCTTTTTCGTTTGAAACACTCGTGAATTAATCGGTCCCTTAGCTCTATAAATTATATTTTATATTACTGCATTTACTTAGAACTATTCTTTATCAACCTTATTTCGTTTTTCTCCCACGCCGTAATTTTATTCTAAACTACGCAGTACTTTTTACGAAAAATAATAATATAATTTTCGTCGGGACGCGACAACTCCCCCCCTTTTTAAAAACGACGCCCTCGTCGTTAAACAATATAATTATTATATTATTATTTCTCTTGACATAAGATATCATACTTAATTTTAAATTATAAACATTATTTCGATTAATTTTTCTTTATTTCTTATGGTGAACTTAATAAACCATATTACAATTATTTATTTCGTAGTTCAACTTCGTTTGTTATTATGTTACATACTTCGAGTACATTATTTCAAACAGTTTAACAGTATTGATATAATTCACCTATACAAATAGATGCGTAATAAAAAGAGTTTTATTATTACAATTTATTATAGATGTTCCGAAAAATTGTATAATTATTATTAAATGTGTTTTCTATAGTTAACAAAAAAAAATTTATTTATCTTTAGTTTGTACCCTTAATTTTTAGTATATATCAAGTCATGTTAAAAATATGTGTTACTAATATATTTTTTTTTTTCGTAGCCATATTTTTTTTACAAAATTTTCAATTTTCTTCTATAATATTTGTATGCTTACATATATATTTTCTAAAAAGTCAAAGAAAAGAGTTAGATATTAGTTTCCGTTTTTTTTTTTTTTACATTTATTCAATTAATAAATCTACTATTACGAATTGTTGAAGAGAGAAAAATAAATTTTCTTGTTCTTATACAATATAGGTTCTCCCTTCAATGTGAACAATGTTAGTATGTCTTATCTTAATAATATATGTATATATTTTATTTTATTTTATGAAAGGATTAGGAGTGAAGAAAAATTAATTTTCTTCGCTCCCCCTCCTTCCCTCTGAAATGTAACGAAAACGTTGAATATATCTATTCAAGGCTTTCGTTATGAGTTTTCCTCTCGGCTATTATAAACAAGGAATCACTTTGACTTATTTATTACTCTCGAGTACCCCTCCTAGTTCTGTCAATACTAAACGTTTTCGTTGGTCGCTTGAATTTTTTTTTTTTTTCAAGTAATCTTTTATACCCTAGTAAATTATTTTCCCTTAGTGCGATAAGGTTTCATTTAAATACGGGTGGTTCCTTGCGTTTTTTCGTCAGTATTCGTCAAGCAGTGACTATCTTCGTTTCTCCAAGGTCTCTCCTCTCTATTTTTACTAAGTAAGTTTTTTTATTATTATTATTTTTATTATCATCTCGTTTTGTTGCCTATTATTATTACCTCTTTTTTTTTTACTAGTTCTAACAAGGAAAAATAGCGTACCCCTTATATAAGAGAATATTTATTTTTTTTCCACGCATATTATTTTTTTTTTTCAAATAAAAATTTGCTTTTGTCATTAAGGTTCTGTTATATATTTTTTTGTGTGTGTTTTATTTCTATTTCTCTAATGTATTATTTTTTTCCAGGATGAATTTTGAAAAGGCACGTCTATTGATGCAGTGGGCTATACGCCAACGAAACGATCGGGAATTTAGTCCCGATTTATTTGAAGCTCGGAGCTGGTTTTTAGCCGCTGCTCAGGAGCTAAATGTTTTATGTATAAACGAAGGGGTCCCACTGGATGTGGACACCCTGCTGCTGTTACTCAATTTATCTCTACGAGAACTTGCGGCCCTATCAGAATTACCTGCGAGCTCCGAGGTTTCAACTTCATCATTCTCGTCCGAGGAGGAAATGGATGAGGGGGAGTTGGAGGCGATGGAGGTGGAGGAGGAGGAGGAGGAGGAGGAGGAGGAGGAGGAGGAGGTGGAGGTGGTGGCACTGGAGGAAGATCCGTCGCCGAGGTCGCCCTCGCCAGAGCAGGTGTCTGACGTTCCGGCCTCGTTTTACTGGCCATCCGACCGGGGAGGATCTCCCTGCTATTCTCCAGTGCCGCGAATGATAGAAATTATAGATATATCATCCGAGGATGAATTGTGACAAGATGACCAGATTTGTACTGTTTTTGTTTCTCTTGTATTGTTTTTCTTTTGTTGTTTTTCTTTTATTGCTAAAAAAAAAGTGACAGAGAATAAACGTGATTATAAACTCATAATAGAGTATTTTATTTTTCCGTGTTTTCATTCCTTTCCTCATTCCGATTATACGTCGCTCCGAGAGAGAGAGAGAGAGAGAGAGAGAGAGAGAGAGAGAGAGAGAGAGAGAGAGAGAGAGAGAGGGAGGGAGGGAGAGAGAGAGAGAGAGAGAGAGAGAGAGAGAGAGAGAGAGAGAGAGAGAGAGAGAGAGAGAGAGAGAGAGAGAGAGAGAGAGAGATTGATAAGATTTTATTGGGCCTTTGGGGTAGATACCCCGTAGGCACTTTAAGTTCGTACAGCGACGCTTTACACAAGTTAACAAAATAAAATAACAATATTTGAGATAAAATAAATATAAAATAACATGATATATACAAAATACAAAATAAAACAATATAAAATAAAATGTACAATATAAAAATAAAAATAATTTGAATAAATAGCAAAAGCAAAAAACGATGATACATATTTAAGGCACTCGCACTTAACCTAGAATACTTTAGAGGTGAGGGACCCGTGGCACCGTTATCCCTTCGTTCCTTATTCTATCGGACCAGGCAGCCTGGTCAAGCCCAAACAGATGATTAAATAGCGAATTTTTGAAATGATCAATGGATGATATATCGAAGATGGTGAATGGAAGACTGTTAATGATTTTAGATGCAGTGATGACAAAGGATCTATTTAGTGCTTCCGTTCGAGGAGGATGATAGCTTAATGATTTCAATGGGTGACGAGAGGATGTGCGGGGATTATGACATGGAGTATTTAATTTTGTGAAATGACTTGCAAGATAGTTGGGAGAATTGTGAGTGATGATGCTATATGCAAGAGCGCCGATGAGGTATGCTCGTCTGGACTCAACCGATAGCCACCTGAGACCTAACCTATACGGTGTAACGTGTTCTCGTCTCGCCACATCTCCCCATACAAACCGAACACACGCATTCAACAATCTCTGCAGCTTTAGGTTTCTGGTCTGATCGACATCGTTGTAGACCGCACAGGCATAATCGAAGTGTGGAAAAACAAGTGCTTCTACCAGACTCTTCCTGCGCTCACGCGACAGTGCTTTCCTATAGTATCTCAAAGAGTGTAGAACTCCATGAACACGTCTTGAAATAGATAACACCTGCCTTGTCCACTCCAGGGAGGGGGTGATTATTACCCCAAGTGATTTTACCTCTTTTTCATAGCTCAGCCATTCTGTACCCAATTTGACCCTCGTAGCAGTGTTCAAGTCGATACGCGATAGGAAAGCCTGACTACCCAGAATCATAACCTTCGTTTTCCCGACATTTAGTTTAAGACCATTTGCTCGCGCCCATGTCGCTATTGCATTTGCATCCTGTGTTATACGCTGTACACCCTTTTCAAAATCTGTCGGAAAAAAACGAATGGTAGACCTGGGCGTCATCGGCAAATAGCATATAGTTGCTATACGTGAGTACCTTCGGCAGATCATTTATGAAAATTGAAAAGAGTATGGGACCAAGAACACTGCCCTGGGGCACTCCCGCATTTATCCCGAGCCAATCCGATAGCTCTCCATTTACCCCCTCCACTGCCTGCATGCGGTCCACAAGATACCGATAAAACCAGGTTAAAACAGTATCAGAGCAACCAATCTCGCATAGTTTTTGTATAAGCCTGTCGTGCGGGACAGTGTCGAAGGCCTTGGAGAAGTCAAACAGGATTAGAATCGTGATTTTCCTATCATCTATGGCCCTCCTAACGTCATCCAGAACTCCCAGAAGTGCTGTCTGGGTGCTGTGTCCCTTTCGGAACCCTGCTTGCCTATCAATTAGGATGTGTTTTTCTTCTAAGTATTTGGATAACTGATTGTGTACCACTCTCTCCAAAATTTTAGATAGTTCAGAAAGCTTCGCAATTGGCCTTGTATCCGAACACGATTCTATCCTATTTGACTTCGCCAAGGGAAACAGAAGTACTTTCTTCCAACATTCAGGAAAATATCCAGCCGACAGCATATCATTGAAGAGGTCTACAAGAACTGGAGTCAATTGAGGCTCCAACAATTTCATCATTTCAACGGATATGCCATCGACCCCCACCGCCCTTGAGGACGCTCCCCGAATTGCGCATTGTACTCCCCTTACAGTAACAGTAGAGAAGCAAAAAGAGGAAGATGCAGGCGACATAGGGCATGAGTTACATGATATGGATGAGAAAGTTTGAATGGTGAGTGGATGAACATGATTTGAAATTGATGCATAGTGATTATTTAGCTGATGAGGTGTGAAATGCTTTAGAGGAGATGGATTTGTCCTCGAGCTGAGGCCCATGTTTTTAAGATACTTCCAGGATTTTTTGGGATCAATTGTACCCCTAAGTTTTGTGGCCAGGTAATGGAATTTACTTGAGTTGATGGCATTTGATACATGGTTTCGAAGCTCTTTGTATAAATTGTAGTCCTCACTCTTTTGTGAGTGCTTAAACTTATTGAATGCTGCATTCCTGGCTTTGATGTTTCCTTTGATATCTTGCGTAATCCATGGCTTATGTTTTGTTTTGACGACTTTAGTTTGCACAGGTGCTAATGTATCAAATGTCGAAAGAATTGATGTATTTACACATGATAATGATGATGAGATAGTGCTGAGATGAGAGTTTGATGGATTGGACATATGTGAATGAGGACTAAGACAATTACACAACGGCGTGCACACAGAGACACACTGGTCAGGCCAAGCCGGCCTAGGTTTGTTATTACATAGTAATGATGAAAAAGAGGTGAGATAAGAGGTGAATGTGGTTGCGAGGCTATGAAGGTTGATCTCCTCCAAATTTCGCTTCCTAACCTTCTTTACTTCTCTCTGCGTATTTGAGATATGAAGAAAGATACTTATGGCATCATGACCTGCTGCAAAAGGAGCTTCCGACTTAACGTAATCATATCTCGGTATAGGTTCACGAATAAGGAAGAGATCTAACCACGTATGAGATGGACCATTTGATGTCATTGCATGATGCGTCGGCTCCGATTCGATGATTGAAAGTCCCAGAGCTAATAGATTCTCTCTAAACTTGTTTGACATGAAACTAGAAGAGCTCATGTCAATATTAAAGTCCCCAGTAACAATGACATAATCGTAACGTGGTAATATATCTGACAGAACATCGAAGAACTTCGTAGGATATGCGGCTGAAGGCCTGCGGTAAACCACGGCTAACACTAAGGAGATTGTTTTGTTTGTCAGACATAATACCAAAAATTCTGGAGTGTTTGAGAAAACGGGGTCAGAATGCGCAATAACCGTCACCTTATATTCTTCCCGAACATAGGCCGCCACACCGCCCCCCTCCTTGCCCTCACGATCCAATCTGTACAATGCATAGCCAGGTAACCTAATTATTTCCGAGGAATCGTGCTCGGCAAGGAACGTTTCGGTGATCGCAATGACATCATAGGACATAGGATGAACCAATGTTTCAATGGAAGTGAAATGGGTTTTTAAGCGATTTATGTTTGAATGAAAAATGGAGAGTGATCTTGATGAATTTAATGACTTGACCCGACCAGTTTCATCTCATTTATTCCGAGAAGAGAGAGAAGGAAAAGATGAAAAATCAGTGTTTGAATTTACTCGCTTGAGTGGGCCATCCCTCACCTCACGCATAAAAACAACCAAGTCTATAACTAGGGGTCTCGCATAACCCAATTCGTTAGATTTGCGCAGTGCGACCTGCCATAACTCAAAAACCGGCTTGGGCCATAGTGGTCTTATAAATATCGCACTCTCGGTGCCCTCTCCGAACATATCTCGCGCCTTCCGTCCTTTAAGTAGGTGCGTCCTTTCCATTATTGCATCTCTCGATGTGGCAGAGGACAGTTTTATCACAATGCCGCGCGATCGTGACAGAGTGGGGAGAGAGTTCTCAGAGGTGGTCTTTGGCCGTGGAGTCCATGGGCGAAGATCGATAATTTGGCTCTTTACGTGAGGGAGCTTCAATATTTCGAAAATTTTTGCCAACAAAATCTCGTCCGTCTGCGCATTTTCGTTCGTCGGCAGCCCCGTAATCAGCAGTTCACACGTATCCTTGAGTGCTGGAGACTGAGATGTTGGACTGATCGTGGTTCGTTCTCTCTCCAAACTATCCACTCGTTTCTCCAGTCCATTTACTTGGTAGAGTAGAGAGAGAGAGAGAGAGAGAGAGAGAGAGGGAGGGAGAGAGAGAGAGAGAGAGAAAGAGAGAGAGAGAGAGAGAGAGAGAGAGTATGCTGGAAGGGCTACTATTCAATTCGATGTGTGCACACTAGGGTGCGCGTGCACCGAGCTGGCGGGGGAAGCAGACCCAATATGGCCGCTTCTGAGCAACGAGCGACGTATCGCTTCCATAGAATCGAGCGCTGCGGTGCGAGAGAGCGCCGATGCCCGAAAGGGCTTGCACTCAGCGTATGGGTTTTCCCCAACGCAAAGAGTAGGCACGCGTCTGGAGAGAGAGGGGACGCCAGGAGGGGCGTCCGTTCCATTCTACGCATGATGCTCTCGAACTCGAGGAATGCTACAACTTAAAGCAACGGGACAGAGAGAAACAGAATCAAGTGTCAAATGCGCATAGCTAAGGCGTGTTTGACACGTACAAGCAACGGCGAATCGAAGATGCAGATCTACAGCGTTTTTTATTATTGATGGTGCTTAAACTAAAGGATAGGAATAATTCGCAGATCTACCGTGGATTATTTATATACAAAAATACTGAAATATTATTTTTAACATTGTTATGTTTGTTCTTATTTACAGTTTATAATTGTTTTATACCTTATTATTTTTTCTTATTTATTTTTTCAATTACAATTAAACAATATTACTTAACACAATTTAATAAACAAAAATGTAAGAAATACTAAGATATGGAAGAAGTTTGTATCATTCACAACGTTTCTTGAGAAGTAGAGAGAGAGAGAGAGAGAGAGAGAGAGAGAGAGAGAGAGAGAGAGAGAGAGAGAGAGAGAGAGAGAGAGAGAGAGAGAGAGTATCGAAATGTCGACACTGCAACGCATGGTCGGCCCCGCCGAACTTGTCAGGCTTGAGTCGGAGAGTGGCCCGAACACTTACGAGGCCAGCCGATGCTCCTACAGCTTAGCGCAGCAACTAGGCTCGAATTGCGGTGTGCAATCGAATCTTTACGGGGGATCCAAATTTCGTTCTCCACCGCGCTGCTCCATCGTCCTTTCTTTTTGTTTACATTTTTTTTTCTTTATTATATTTCTCTCTATTTCTTACCTATTTTATTTTACTTTTTTTTTTATTTATTTTAGCTCTACCCCTTTTTTTTATGGATACTTATTTGCTTTGTTAGTATTTCTATATATTACTCTGTATTATTTTTTTTACGTTATTTACGTTTATTAATATTTTTACCACAATACTTGTTTGTTTTTTTTTTTTTTTTTTTATATCTACATATGGTTAGGGGAAAGAAATAAATATTCCTTATTGTTCTATAACAATGTTAATCTTTATTATTTTTCATTTTGTATACATATATTTTTTTTGTTTGTATTTACTATAACTAGTTAGTATATATACTTGTATATAATGGGTGCTTGTTAATATTTTATACTCTTGTTTATACTTATTATAATATTTACTGCAATTGTATATTTTGCCCTTTTCATAAATTTATTGTTGTATAGATTTAATTTAGGCGAATTCTATCTCGGTGAAGCGACCTCTTCTTTTTGTTACTAAATATATGTTTAACCATTCCGTTATTTCTCTTTTACAAATCATGCATTCCTTTGTTCCCATATAACAAGTTAAACAGCTTAAAGCATGTTTACATGGGAGATATATTCCCTCTATTGGATTACGTTTGCAAATCTTGCATTTAAGATCTTTTGATAAATTGGCATGTTCCGAACCTTTTATTATTTTGCTCAATTTTTCCATGTCGTAGATTCCACAACAGTCTTCTGCTCGTTCTTTTTTTGTAATGTATTCACATTTTGGCGACCATTTACGATGTTCTTGCATAGGCTCGTCCGTTTTTTCCCATTTTCGTATTCCTACACCGCATATATAGCATTTTACTTTGTCGTTCTCTCCTGTATAATAAAATCCGGCTTCTGCTAGGTCCTCGGTTGAAATAAAAGCATGCGGCCAATATTTAAAGGTATCTAATCGATTTTTCTTTATTGACAGATTTACTCCGCAATCAGTTTCATCGAAGTCCTGTTGTAGGTCCATAATTATTTCTTTTACTTTCTCTTCTGTATCATTATAAACTACCTCGTCTAGTTGAGTTTCTAAGGACGCTAATATCTCTAATATTTCTGGTAACTCTTCTTGTGTTATCATTGACACGGGGGTATTATTTTCTTCGTCCAGCATTGAGGGAAAAATATCACTGGTCGCGCTTTGTAATAATTCCATAACTTCTTGTTCATTCAGAAAGGATTCCAATTCCGGCCAGCTTACTTCCTTAGCGTTTTGTGATTCTGCGATATCTTCTGATTTTTTGTCTTTATGTATTTCCATAGGTTCCGTTTGCGTCATTTTTGAACTTGAAGTTCCCATTTCCTCTGGTTTTTCAATATCTGTTTCGTTTTTAACAACAAAAATGGGCGCTTCGTGTTGTATTGGTTCCAACGGAATAATTTGCTGGTTATCTCTCTGTAATTCGAATTCATTTTTTATAGTAACAATCTCGATTTCTCTTTCTTTGTTTCGTTCTATTATTGCCCTAATTCGAGTGGATATTTTATTATCATTTTTTTTTATTTTTTGCTCCTCGATATTTTTTTTACAGTTATAACATTTTTGCCTCTCGGAATTTATATTTATGTCTCTAAATTTAATGTGTTGTATAATCGGCTTTCCTGCCTTTGTTTCTATGCAATTTCCACATAAAGGAGTGTTCAAGTCTATGCTGTAAAACATCCTTTTAAGGTAATACATTTCGTGTATTTTTCTATTGGTTTGTTTTTTTCTAATCGTACCGTCGTAAGAGGGTAAATTTTTCCTTTCTTTAACTTCTTGTATAATCCTCATTTACTGGCCCTCCTATTTTGAGTATAAGCAAAAAAAAAGAAAATAAGAGTTATTATTACATTGAATTTGCTCTGTTCTCATTGTTTATTTTTAAAATTGGATATAAACACGATTCTCTCTCTAAAATTTTTGTATCTATAGTTTTAAACTCGGAAGTGATAAATTGGCTCTTTTCATTTTTCTCTATCTCAACCTCCATTTTTTTGTTCTCCTTATTGTCTTTATTTAACTTTTGCGTTCCCAAATAAAGTAATAGTTGTGTGATTGAATTCCATATTGCCCCAATTAAATGTAAAGAGAACCCGTAAATTTCGTGCAGCATGAAACCATGCATAATCGTATCGATAATTAGCTTGATGAGACGACATATCATAAAAAATCCTATGACACCGGCAGAGATGTTACTGAACGTTAAAAATTCCGACCATAGTTTGTTGAATGTCGATTCAGCCAGGTTATTTAAGGCTTCTTGGTCGAACAAATTTCCTATAGTAATTCCTTTGGGGTTTATCTTCCTTCCCGAAGCTCCTAATGCCATCTTATTTAATACGGTAGATTTTTCTAATGGGAATAATATCATATCGCGAAGTTTACTGGTATCCTTTTGTCCGTATATTCCACTAGTAACGAGTGTCTCGGGTGAAACATATCTCCATGTTAGTTTTGTTTGAGGCGTCATTATCTCGGGATCTTTCACTTCGACTGGATTCGGTAGCATTTTAAACCAAATTTGATGCATTTTGAACATAACCGGTAGACGATTATCACACATTAGGGGTTTCCCAGTTCTTACTAATATACGCGTTCTAGGTGTGAGAAAATATGGTTCGTTGTCCCGAAACACGGGTAGCTGTTCGTAACACCCCGTCGTTTCCCTCCCGACTACTTCTACTTTTAAGCATTTTAGTAGATGAATAACTTCTCCCGCTGTTACGGCTAGATACCCTGGTTGATTCATGATACGATAGCCCACTTCCGCCGGGGAAACTGAGGCGAGCGCGAGGGCTTGAGTGAGAATATGTCTTTCGATTTCGCACCTTTGTTTTAATATATCGTAATACATTCTATTTAGCTGTCGGCGTACATATTTTTCAACGTATAAGAATTTTGAGTTTATGTATGCAAATATATCAAGATTGTTTCCCTCAATTGCTTTTTTGCTTATAAAACTGTTAACCTTGGCGTCCTCAATTATGAAAAGCTTGGGATGTTCGGTGCGCGCAAACCTAAAGCCGCATACATTCTGTTCTCCTTTTTTCCATAGTGCGAATGTAATATCATTAGTTTCAAGCGAGTACATTATACGGTTTTCTTGCTCTTCATATATTTTATCCAAATTTCCTTCATACAACACCGAATATTTGTTAACTCCGCATGAATCCTCCGGAAGCGCTTCCCAAAAAACTTGTGAGGCATCGATATCTGTACATTCTAAATCCGCGAGTGTGCATGTAACTCCAGAGTCTAGTCTTACTTTATTATATTCCAGATGTACAGCCGCATAGTAATCGTATATTGTTATTTCAACATGACCTGCGACATAGGCGTCTTTATAGGTACCGTATGAATCCGAAAATGAACCTCCAATACAATTTCCGTTATTATCGTTCCCTCCCGCGAACACGATTGGCTTATTAGTGGTACTGTTTCTGGGTAGATTTATAATTTGAGTGCCGCTTATAGAAATGTAACCCGAACGATGGATTCCATAACATTCCTCTCTACTTATTTCTTTGTAATAACTAATTTCTCCGTTTAGGACGCGAGATGCATGTCCGTGCATACCGCAATGTGTAACTGTACGTGTGATTTTTATTATGCATTTATATACATGCGTGGTACTGTAATCGTTCAATTGTAGTAACTGCGCGTAAACTTTTGTTACATTAATATATGGTTCATGTATATCACACTCTTTAACATCCACTTATGATATTGTTGTTAGATTTGAAAGTTGTTCCCCGCAGTCATATCCGTAAAGTCCCGACGAATAATTAATTACACTCACGAGTGAAAGCAGAAGGAATGATCTCTTTGCCATCTGTAAATAAGATAATTTTCTATGGTTTTCATTGTCCTTGTATGAAGTTATGAAGTTAATTCCTATTTGTTTATTCGAAACGGATTTCTATTTCTTCCGGAATGGTATCTAATATTTCTTTAAAGTAACACAAAAGTATGAAGATCCCCGCGATGAATAAAAATATAACTACTCCTGTGATTGAACAGATGAGAAACAATGTAGTGAATACAGCGGTTTTTTCCGTATTGATCAATTTATCCCTACAGTAATTCTCCATATCCCAAAAATTCCCCGAATGTTTTTGCTTAACTAGTTTATGGAATAAATTTTTAGTATTTGTATTGTTAAAGATATTTGATAGTTCGCTAATGTTTAACGACGTCTGAGGGAATAACAAGTGATTTGAGTATTCCGTTGGTACCTCATGTATTTTTATAACTTCTCCATTTATTTTAAACGTACAATTTATTTTTGTGTGTATTATTCCGACTCCACGTAACGGTATGATCGTTCCTGTTAAACCGTCACAGCCAATCGACACTCTCGTAGTCATGGGCGCTGAGTATAATATTTTATTTAATTTTTCAAGTTTTATTATCGTTGGTTTGGCATTGGTTTTATATTTGTTGAAATATGCGTAAATTTAAAATATATATTGTGAGACATCTTCCGGTACAATTGTAAAAGACTCGCAAGTAGGACTGTACTAGTGTTAGACGGTTTTTCAACCTCGTGAGAGCAGGAGCTCAGATGGCTTTAAGCGCCTTTTGATATATATATACATAAGTTATAATAAATAGTTTATTATGTACTTAATTATTGCATTATTGTAACCTCATACATTCCAACATGGTAGCAGAGCATGGTTCAACCAACCCTCGGAGAAATATAGAAATATAGAAAAATTATAAGTGAAGTTACAAAAGCCATGTGAAAATTAATAAACTAACTGACGATAATTAACGTGAAATGTGAAGTGTAAAACGAACAGTGAAATAAGAGAAATTTTCCTTTTGTCGCGGTGTCTGCCGAATGAAAAGTTTAAAGAAACAAATTAAACAAAAGATATACGCTTAATAAAAAATAAATAAAAAAAAAAGAAAACAAAACAAAAAAACTAAAGGAAATGAGTAGTAAGAAGATATTTGAAAAGTAATCTATATAAGAAGATTTCGATATTATTCCATAAAAGTCGGCAAGTGAACACGTGGCAAGTGCGAATTTTAACACGTGGCAAATTTGTAGATTAGACATGCGATCACATGGGTGACGAGAAAAATTCAAAAGAAATAGTAGAGAATTATAAAATTTGGAAAAGTTTTGTTGAAGAAACGCGAAAAGTTATAATTTTGCAAAGACTTATATTTGGATTTCTGGAGGAGGTGCAACAAGGAAGTGAGAACCAAGAAAACAATATGGCAGATGAACTTAAAATATTTATACCAGTATTCGACGGAAAAGATTACAGCACCTGGAAAAAAAGATTGTTAACATTCCTAAGATTAAAAAAATGTGAAGAGGTTACAAAACGAGCAAGAATTCAAACAGAAAACGAAGCAACGTGGCTTGAAAATGATTTAAAAGCAATTAATTATATATATAGTGCACTCTCGAATCGACAAATGGAGTTCATAAATGAAGAAGAAACGTCTTATGCTATTATTAAAAAACTTGATAAAATGTATTGTAGAGAATCTACGGCAATGCAAATTTGTATAAGAAATAAGATAGAAAGAATAAAACTTAATGATTATACTGAATCGAGTGAATTTTTTAGTGATTTCGAAAAATTAATAATTGAATTAAAAAACGCGGGTGCACAAATTACAGAAAAAGAAAAATTAAACTATTTGCTTAGAACGTTGCCAAGTTCTTTAAGTTACATAGGAGACTTGATCGATGTTTTGGATGAACAAGACCAAACGGTCGATTTCGTCAAAAATAAAATCAAGATGTACGAAATCAAAGAGAAAGAAGAAAATTCGAGTGGCAAAAATCGAACCGGCAACTCAAGCGCGTTCAAGTGCGAAAAGAAAAAGGATGGAACATGTTTTAAGTGTGGCAAAGCTGGTCACTTCCAATATCAATGTAGAAATCAACGTACTACTGATACGCCTTGGAGGGGTAACTACACTGGCAACCGAGGTCGAGGAACACAACACACGCGAGGAGGCGGCTTCGGGCAGTCAGGTACACAGCAACGTTATTTCGACAATAGGAATTCGAGCAGAGGACGAGGTTTCAATCAACGCGGTCACAACGACTCATGGCATAAACAGCTAGAAAAACAAAGCGTCGGTGCGCATTACGGTAGTAGTAGTAGTAAACAAAATGATAGTAACGTGTTTAGTACAGAGGTAGATTGTAGGTCAAATAACGATTGCGAAATTAATAATTGCGTAAATGAAATTGATTGGATATTAGATAGTGGGTGTTCCGACCACATTATTAATAATGAAAGTTATTATTCTGATTTTACAAATTTAAAAATTCCAATTAATGTTAAAATAGGTGATGGTAAAATTTTAAAGGCTACTAAAGTTGGAAATATCATACACAATTTTGTAGTAAATAATGAAAAAAAAGAAGTTAAAATGGAAAACGTATTTTTTGTTAAAAACATGGATAAAAATTTAATAAGTTATGGTAGAGTTACTGTCAATAATAAAATTATATCAGAGGATAATATATCTAAAATATTTAATCAAAATAATGAATTAATAGCAGTGGCACATAAAGTGAATAATATTTACAAAATAACTAGCTTTACTGATAACAAAAAAACATATGTAACTGAAAATGTAACCTGTAATATGACCTTAAAAGAAAAATTTCACAAAATGCTTGGTCATGTGAATTTTAATTATTTAAATATATTATGCCAAAATAAGCTGGTTGAAGGAATGCCAAATGAATTTGAAAAAGATTATTTAAAATGTGCCACATGTGTACAAAATAAAATGCATAATATAAGTTTCGAAAATAACAGACGTAGATCAAATGATATTTTAGAGATTATACATGTTGATTTAAATGGACCACATACTACAGGTTACAAGGGCGAAAAATATTTTTTAATTTTTGTTGAAGATTTTAGTAAAATTGCTAAAGTATTTACTATTAAAAATAAAAGTGAGGTATATGATTGCCTAGTAGAATATATTAATCAAATTGAAAATCTAACTGGTAAAACGGTAAAAAAACTAAGGTGTGACAATGGTAAGGAATTTTTAAACAAAAATATATACAATTTAGTTAAAGAGAAAGGAATTTTTATCGAACCATGTCCTCCGTACGTACACGAACTAAATGGAACTGCGGAAAGATACAACAGATCAGTAATGGATACTGCGAGGTGTCTATTAGCTGATGCTAAGGTAAATGTAAGATTTTGGCCTGAAATAGTAAAAACAGCTGTTTATCTAAAAAACCGAACGTTAGCTAATACAAATGAAAAGAAGACTCCGTACGAAATATTCATGGGTGAAAAACCTAATATTAAGAATTTAAAATTATATGGAAGTAAAGTTTTTGTGAGAATTCCAGAGATTCGAAGGAAAAATAAATGGGATAAAAAAGCAGACGTAGGTGTGTTAGTCGGGTATGAAAATGTAGGCTACAGAGTTTTAGTTGATAATAAAATAATAATTGCGAGACATGTAGATATAATTGAAGATGATGTTAAATTAGTAGGGTTTACTGGAGATGACAATAATAGTTCAAATTGCATTGATAATGATAACGTACAAAATTTTGACAACAAAAATTTTGATAACGTGAATAAAAATACGGATTCAAATGAAAGTGATGAAAATGATAATGTTTTTGAAGAAAGCGACAAATTTATTGTAGATAAACAAAAAAATGTAAAAGAAAAGAAAAGCGAAATTCCAGTAAGAAGGAAGTCTACTAGAAACAGAAAACAAACAGACTTGTACAGATCTGATAAATATGCTCACTATATTTATGTGAATTATGTAAATGCTGACATTCCGCAAAATTACTACGAGGCAATAAATAGTTGTGAAAGTGCGAATTGGTGTAAAGCAATGGACAAAGAAATTGAAAGTATTAATAAAAACAATACATTTGAATTAATCGAAACGCCAAAAAACAAAAAAGTTATAGATTTAAGATGGGTTTTTACAAAAAAATCTGAATGTAAATTTAAGGCTAGACTTGTAGTTAAGGGTTTCCAACAAAGTGAAACAGGCGATGACTTATATTCACCAGTAGCTAGGATGCAAACCTTAAAAATATTATTATCTTATTGCGTACAAAATAATTTAATTATTAATCAAATGGATGTTGAATCTGCCTTTTTGAACGGATTTGTAAGGTCGGAGGTGTATGTGCAACAACCTGAAGGTTATGATGACGGCACAGGCAGAGTATGTAAATTGAAAAAGGCGCTGTATGGCTTGCGAGAGAGTCCAAGAGCTTGGTACGAATGTCTACACAATTATTTAAAAGATTTAAATTTCAATCGTAGCGAAAATGATTATTGTTTATATTATATGAATGATGTAGCTGAACCAATTTATTTATTAATATTTGTGGATGACTTGCTTTTATGCTGTAAAAATCAAAAGAGAACAAATGATATCAAAAGTTTATTATCTAAAAAATTTAATATGAAAGACATGGGTAAAATAAAAACATATTTAGGAATAAATATTGAATATAATTACAATACAGGTGATATGAGCCTAGATCAAAAAGCTTATATCGAATCGTTAGCCAAGAAATATGAAATTGAAAATGCCAAGTTATATGAGACTCCTATGGAACAAAATCTTAAATGTGAACCAGCGCAATCAGTATCTGAATATTTAAATTATAGAAATTTAATTGGTGCACTTTTGTATGTAAGTTCTGGAACGAGACCAGACATAAGTTATAGTGTTAACTATTTAAGTCGTTTTCAGAATTGTTCTGAACAAACTCATTACAAATATGCTTTAAGAATCCTAAAATATTTATTTTTAACTAAAGAGAAGAAATTAACTTTTAAAAAAAATTTAAATGCCGACATACTTGATTGTTTTGTCGATGCAGATTGGGCCGGGGATACTGTAGACAGGAAATCTACAACTGGTTTTATAATTAGAATGTATGAAAATGTAGTATTTTGGAAGTCAAAAAAGCAGAGTAGTGTAACCAAATCATCGACAGCAGCCGAGTATGTAGCACTATCCGATTCTATAAGCGAAGTAAAATTAGTAAAAGATTTATTAAAAGACTTGAAAATTGTAATCGATAAACCTATCTCTGTATATGAGGATAATTCCGGAGCAATCAGTATTGCCAAGTTTGGTAATTATACCAAAAATTCTAAATATATCGAGACTCACTATCACTTTGTCAATGAAAGTTATATGGAAGGTATTATTGATGTAAAAAAAATAAATTCAGAGGAAAACATTGCCGATATCTTAACTAAATCCTTGGGAAAAAATAAGTTTGTAAAATTTAGAAAAGATCTCAAGTTAGTTTAGAATTTTTTAGTATGCAATCCAAATAAATTTAATTCACGCTATATAAAATGTAACATTTTTATTTTTTGTTTAATTTTAAATTTAAGGAGGCGTGTTGAAATATGCGTAAATTTAAAATATATATTGTGAGACATCTTCCGGTACAATTGTAAAAGACTCGCAAGTAGGACTGTACTAGTGTTAGACGGTTTTTCAACCTCGTGAGAGCAGGAGCTCAGATGGCTTTAAGCGCCTTTTGATATATATATACATAAGTTATAATAAATAGTTTATTATGTACTTAATTATTGCATTATTGTAACCTCATACATTCCAACAATATTTGATATTGCAGTTACGGTAATTACATTTAGCCGGTTGAGACATCAATTCCGTTTCGCAACTATCTATTGCTTTTAAATGCAGTCTTTCTTTTTTGCAAATTAATTTTCCTTGAAACTTTTTACAATTCTTAAGGTCGGTGCTGGAGAAACCATAATAATTTGCCTCTTGTTGCAGAATATAGTCATTCTCGGGTTCAACATAGGCGATGTTTGATTCATTGGTATATACGTTTTGCGGAATTGGAAGTGGAGATACCCTATACAATGAGCAAGTAGATTTTTCAATTAAGGGAACCTCTATTTGAATAAATAGTTTATTATTGATGTATCCAGTATGTAGGCTTGTTATGTTAGCCAATCTATTTAAATTTCCCTCTCCTCTTTTCAACGGGAATTCATTGGTTTTCTCATATTTTTCGATGTAATTAACAACTTGTTTGAGTCTATTGGGTGATAATAAAGTAGTATACATTTGATGCTCTTTTATTCCTTCTAAATTAACAAGTGTACCTACACTGTAGCTTATCTGGTTATCCAACATTCTTCCTAATGTAGTCTTTATATTGTTCATTATTTGCGAGTATCGTTCAAGATAAATTTCCTGTTTCATTTGCTTCATTTTTTGCATAATGTTGAATTCATCATACAATCTTGCTTTGTCTATGTATATATTGGTTCCCATCGTATTACTTTCTATAAATATTATTTTAGTCCTAACCCCTACTAGTATCCTATCTATGTAATTGTTAATTAATTTACTTTCTAAATCATAACGTATTAACTCGTTTTCATGCAAATCTGATTTGACGTTCATGCAAGTACTTTCTGTAGTATTTAAGATGTGTAACGTTCTAGTATTTTTTTCTTGTAAATTCTTAAAATTTGTAAACAGTTCTTCACATTTTTCGTGACCTAACGGGCAATCGTTTTTCAGTTCGCTAAACGTCGTCCAAATATCCGTTAGATTCATATCTTCATGTATGCAAGTCATGCTAATAATAATTTTCCACGCGACTGGAGTTAGTTTTACTTCTTCCTGTCGTTCGAAGAATATACCCGATGGAGGTATTTGTTGAAGTTCGATTCCTTTTGGTTCAACTTCGTTTCCCGTACAAAATGTTAAGAGGGATAAAAACATTATGTTGAAGTTCCTCATTTTTTTTGTTCTGAAAAAGTAAAAGAGATATCGATAAATCTTTCCGCTCCTTGCCCTGTCTCTCTTTTTTTTTTTTATATATATATGGATCCTTCTGGTTTATTGAGCGCCTTGCTTTTAATATCTTGTTTGCGTACTTATTATTATTTTTTTTTATATGTGCCGGTTCTAGATGTGTCTATTTTGTAATTTAAACCGAAATCAATGATTCATGATTATATAGGGTGCACTATAAATTAAACTAAAAATATGAGTAAACTATGTATGTATTTTCTTTTTTTTTTTTTTTATTGTTGTACAATTGCCTAGGGCAGTGTGGTTAGGACAAAGGTTAGTCAGAAGGTGTCGTTCTTCTCTTAAGGTATAGGCTTACGAACTCAGAATCCCCTTCTTATTTTGATTTTATTTTATTTTATTTCTTTTTGATTTGATACATAGGCAGGAGAAGAAAAAAAAAATTTTATTTAACATTCTTGTATTTATCTTATCGTTATAGTTTAACGATTGTAATCAAGGCTCAAACGATTGGAATTAAAGTGCAAACGATTGCAATCAAGGTGCAAACGAGTGATATCAAGGTG
>JANSJX010001227.1:0-10146 GCA_026168455.1 Theocolax elegans
CAGACAAATTATTCCAATTTGGCGGAAGAGTGAACGGACTCGACGAGGAAGAAGTTTGCATTGTATTTGAAGATAATAGATTAGATGTTCCTGCAATTTGAGAATCTAGATGTGAGATCAAACCTGAGCAATTGTTAGTATGAGACTATTATGGTGGTTTCTAAAATATTCGAAGATAAATTCAAGTCAATATCACGTAGTTTATCGAAACTTGTAAAACGAGAAGTTTGAGATTCAGACTGAGAAGAAGCGTAATTATTTTGTGACGTTGTCACAATTAAAATAAAATAAGCTAGAAATAAATAAATGATAAATATTAAAAGATAGAATATGATCGCGTTTACTACTACCGACGGCTAAAGCTGATAACGCATGAGTGCGCGTACGAGTTACTCGTAGTACGCCATCGCAGCAACCGGACATACACAACCAAACACATACACCTATACTGAGATAAATCCGAACGCGAGAGAGATAGGATCGCGGTGAAGATACGTACCCGGGTATTGTCGACACGAGGGGTAGGGGGAGAGGAGTAACGCACGCGATCGCTCTCTCCCGAATAATGAGTACGCGCAAATGCTCGCGCCGCTATCAGATGGGGAGAGTGATAGAGTCGAGAGAGAGAGTATCGAGGTATATTAAATATATAAGCATGTCTATATATATACGGCGTCTCTCTCTCGCACGTATTGGAGTATATGAGTAATTGATATTACGATTTATAATTGGATTTTCTCGAGTATTTAAATTAATTTATTTGCATGGAATGTATGTTGATTTATATATTATTACTGATGAAATCTCTTATTTTATTATGTATTTTTGGTGTTATTTTGGTGACATTTTGGTGTTATATTTGGTGTTTTTCGAGTATAATGAGATTAAGATATTTCGAGTCCGCAATTTGATTTCGAGTGTCCGCCATATGAGTGATTTTTCATGAGGACAATTATCCTCGCGCAGGTTCGCGCATCCTGAATAAAACCATCAAATTGTCGAGAGAATTTTCACGAATATATCGAGTTTCAGCCACATATCCAATGATCTAGAATCAGGTGATCTCAGAAAAGTTCGTTCGGGGGGATCATCCCTCGATCGCGTCCTTTCCTTGTTGTCCCACCTTGGTGAGAATAGAGGGTTAAGAAAGATATAGATTTTTGAGAGAGAAGTACTGAGTGTTGAGAAAGAGTAGCCATTTTTGAGGAGAGATCAGATATAATCAATTAATCATTGTGAGTCCAGGAAAATAAGGACTAAAGAAATTTATTGGTGGACAATTAAACGGAAAAATAATAAGTAGTTTGGAAGTGGATTCCAGATGGAATGTTGGTGAGATCGTTAAATATTAATTTATTTTACAGTTGGAGAAGCGTGGATAGCTATACTTATAATTGTGTATTTTCTCGAGTCTATTTTCATTACAGGTGTAGTTCAACAATTGAGTAAGGTAGCAGATCCGATAGTTTAGAGTATCGGCAACGAACTTCTTTCTTCAGCTCGAGTGTAAATTCCTCATTTATTGAGAGTCGAGTTCATGTCGATTTTTGGCGCGAAAAATTTCCCTATTTAGGTGGTGTGTGAGAGAGATGTGTGTGTGACCGCGTCGCGTTTTTTTCTTTTATCTGCTGAATAATTCTTATTAAATGAAATTAAATTAAGAACGTGTATTGCGTTGTATGTTTTAGATCGAGATTGCGCTCCATAACTTTAGGAGGTCTTTGTTATAACAA
This sequence comes from Theocolax elegans, assembly GCA_026168455.1. Lineage (NCBI taxonomy): Eukaryota > Metazoa > Arthropoda > Insecta > Hymenoptera > Cerocephalidae > Theocolax > Theocolax elegans. The sequence goes on from JANSJX010001227.1 coordinate 1,734, forward strand.
GTGATTAATAAATTGAATTTTACCGTGTAATTACAAAGTGTTAATTATTGGTAGTTGCTCTCGTGTTGTCGTGTTGTTTGTGGTTGTCGAGATAAAAAGAAAAAAAAAACTATTAAACTATCATCGCCGATTCGACGTGGGTTTCGCCATTTTTGTTCCTGACACCCCCTTACAGAGTGCGGAATTCTCAAGCCGAGGTGAGGCTTTTAATTATAGTCGATGGAAATAAACAAACTGATTAAAAGTATTAGCGTGCGGTTAGATTTGTATTATTTGATAGTTTAGGTGAAATCGACCCGTCACAATTTACAGAATTTTTTTCCCTTGATACGAACAAATGATCTTACACAACAATTATCAACAGATGCTTTGAACAAAACTTTTAGCACACCCTGGATGGAAATTTTGTGACATATTAAGCCAATTTGCGGCAATCCTTGGCAATGTTACCATACACTTATGACCCATGCATCTGTATAATACACGAATTACAAACTAACTCTTAATAAACTAAGATGTCAGCGATATCTAAAGAATTCCACAGATAAGTTGAGCACAGTGCCAGAAGACAATAAGAAAAGATAATAGAGGGAAATGTAAGTGCCTTCACAGCATTAAAACGAGCCACAATTAGTTAAATCACATAAGAAATACCGTACAGAAATTGTAAAATCACTTACATATAATACTGCGAACCATCTAACGCTAAATAAAATCACAATTGCATAATGATATAGAAGAATGTTTATTAGAATAAATAATAATAAAATATGATAAACAGTTAAATAATAAGAATAAATATCACAATGTACCCAATAAAATAATAATTTAGCTTTAAAATAAAAATTATAGTTTAAATTTAAAACATTCAATCTATTGACATAGAGATGAGTAGCTAAAACACTATACTAAATTATAACAAGCCTCCAATGGCAATTAATAGCACTCTAACCATATAATTACATAAAAAAATACACTAAGTCACGCCGGAGAAGTACACTCACATGAGCTAATAAAAACCACACATAATTGAAACAAGCTACAAACTCATTCTGATATCAAGAATATAAAGCCAGTAAATAACATCGTTTTACAATGTTAATTATGTAATGTAGTTACCATTAAATAAACATTGACAATTAATAAAATTAAACACACATAAGCAATAACACTTGAAAATGCGGACACCAAACGCAAGTGCCTATAACATACCACAAAGTATATAATATATAACGCACCATATGTACACTGTTTAGGGGCACACAATTAGAGTTGAGGTATACCACGCATGTACAAAATGTCCTATATATACACTAAGATAAATTGTTTGCATTACACACACACAAAGGTGTTGATGAATAAACATTAAGCATTTGGGTTAAAATAACACTCTCAAATAAACTATACTGCCGATGGGAAATCTTGTATATATCACAAAATCAAAAAGAGGTGAAATAACAAATTGTCTTAAAATATATAATAAAACAAAATAAAATAATTTTACTTTCCTTTATTCTATTAAACTCAATTTATTTACAATTTGAAATTGTAAACAAATACCTATAGTACAGTGTTATTTTGTTTTAAAGTGCTGCATTGTTTTGTGGAATGCGACTTTACATGCATTCCATGTGAAAAAGCCCTAAACATTAGAGCGTAGTAAATGTAACAGTATTGAAACGAGTTTGAATCATTTATCATTATATTATTTATTACAAAAAAAGGAAAATAGAGTAATTACTTAAATACTTGCTACGAAAAGAGTAGTTTATAATTTATTTTTAGTTGGAAATTTATCTAAAAGGATAATCAATGCTTAGCCGCAAAGCCAGCAAGTTTTTGTCCTTGTTTTGTATGTTGTAAATGTTTTTCAAATATATGTATATAAAAATAACATACAAGTCCAGCTAGTTTTTTGCCCCTGTTCCATATGTTGTAAGAACTATCCAATTTTAATAAATTATAATAATAATACAAAAAATATTATTATAATTTTTTTAATTAGTAAAGATTATTGAATAGTAACAATCTTTGTTTTTTCAATCTTGAAACATTTTTTTCTACCTTAAAAGATACATATTTTTTTATTTTCATATTTTATGGTGCTTATCTATTTGATTATTTATTTTAGTAAAATCAATATATAGTATGCTATATAAGTTGCAGTTTATATGTTAAAATATTTATTAGAAGCGTTAGATAAATAGTAATATGAATAATAACTTTATCCGTTTAGAACTTTCAAACCACAAAATGCTTTAAATCTATCAAAATATACAAACATATATGTGTATATATATATATGGGGTATTCCACGTGAAGTGGTCTGATCAAAATTTTAAAATGCACCAAATTTTGGGTACACTTTGCAAATGTTTTCAGAATACAGAAAAAATTTTTAGGTACTGGAATCTATTTGCTCAAAAGTTATTCTAACCTCAAAAAGTGAATTTTTCCATATTTTTTTCAACACAAAATCTATCAACTTTTACTATAGAACATTATATGTAACATTCGTTGCTAATTATATCTAGAATTTATTCTTCTGGGTTAGAATTTCTAATCTCAAGGTCAATGTTACATAAACTACATGTCAATATTCAACTTAAAAAAAGTGCAAGTGCGCCACCTTCGATTTTTTCATCCAAAAGTCTAAAAGAAAGCTTGGAGCAATACCTTTCAAATGGTCTGTAGCATTTTTATGGCCTCCAATTCTGTAAAAAGTTATGACAATTTAAAGAAACACGAAATTTTTTAAAAAATTTAAATGGGAATTACCATGTTAATTTTTGTGAATTTTTTGTCTTTCTTTAAATTGTCATAACTTTTTACAGAATTGGAGGCCATAAAAATGCTACAGACCATTTGAAAGGTATTGCTCCAAGCTTTCTTTTAGACTTTTGGATGAAAAAATCAAAGGTGGCGCACTTGCACTTTTTTCAACTTGAATATTGACATGTAGTTTATGTAACATTGACCTTGAGATTAGAATTCTAACCCAGAAGAATAAATTCTAGATATAATTAGCAACGAATGTTACATATAATGTTCTATAGTAAAAGTTGATAGATTTTGAGTTATATAGCGGTAAACCCAGCTGGTGTTGAAAAAAATATGGAAAAATTCACTTTTGAGGTTAGAATAACTTTTGAGCAAATAGATTCCAGTACCTAAAAATTTTTTTCTGTATTCTGAAAAACATTTGCAAAGTGTACCCAAAATTTGGTGCATTTAAAGATTTTGATCGGACCACTTCACGTGGAATACCCCATATATATATATATATATATATATATATATATATATATATATATATATATATATATATATACTAGGGGGGCTTCGCCCCCCTTGCGCGCTACGCGCGCCAACCCCCTATTTTAATTTCGAAAAAGGTTTTTTCGTAATTAATTTATTTAAAATAATATTTTAAATTGTATTATTTTTTCACTACCATGGACACCTTAAAAATTAAACAGATTCACACAACACCTTGGAGGTATTGCCATAGTTATTATAATTTATAAATAAAAGTTTACCAAAATTTAGTGTAATGAAATCAGAATAAAAATAATTAAAAAAATAGAGACATATTAAATGTTAACTGTAAATTTTAAACTATATGAATTCTTATAAAGCTTAAATTTATATTTTAATAATTATAAATGTTAATGAAAAATTAACTTACCAAAAATAGTAAAGTACATATGCTTACTAAATTGTAGTATTTTAGTTAACAACTTATTAAAATTTGGATTATTTTAAACGGTTATAAATAGAACTTCACCTCCTAAAATTAATTTATTTAATGACGAACGATCATCGCCAAAAGTTCTATGTCATTAATATTTTGTACTTTTAGAGTAATAACACTTTCTTCTTAATTAAATTAATTTTTGTATTAGTTTTAAAGAATTATTTATAAAATTTTAGCGCTATATAAATAAAACCTGTTTCTTTCCATTTCTCCCGTGATTCGTAATTTGCACCCTCTTTCAAAATTTGCGGTTTAATACATAATTATATCCAATTATTTTTATCTATGCAGAGCCCAAATATTTATTTGATTATTTAAACAAATTCATTTCTTAAATATCTTCTGTTTCTAATAAATACATACTTGTTTATTTAAAATATGTGTGTTATATAAATATAAATTATCTACACACTTATATATCTATACAATTTTGAAATATTAATTTAAAAAAGTATTTAAATTAAATGCTCCTAAATTAATAGTTTTGAAAATCTATACAAATGTAATTCGTATTTTAGATTGCCACTGTTAAAATATGAATTGCTTTTGCCTATCTGTTTATAATAGAATTATCTTAAAAAATACAATAATTAATATATTTAAGTGCTTTATTAGAATTATCTTAAAAATGCAATAATTAATATATTTAATTTTTAACCCATTGTATATATCATATGGAGATTTGGAAAAGTGTATGTTATACTTGATTAATATTTATTTCATCTTCAACAATTTTCATCTGTATTTAAAGCATTACATTGAATTTCAGATCCGTTTATTATGATTGAGTATACGTTAAAAATTTTATGAGTTTATCAAGAATGAGTAAACAAATACACATTCTTTCAAGTATGTTCACAACTTTTTTTTTTGCGCACGGAAAAAATACATATATTATGTATTCTTGAAAAGACAATTTTAAAATATATATATATATATAAATATTCCCGCCGCACGCACACACACCCACTACATACATACATATATATACACATATATGGGCTATTTCACGTCAAGTGGTACGATGAAAATTTTAAATCACTCCAAAATTTGAGAACAGACTGGAAATATCTTCCAGAAGATAGAAAAAAAATTTTAGGTGTTTAAAATAATTTGCCTAAGAGTTATTCCACCATGAAAAATGGAAATTTTTCAATTTTTTAGAGAATTTACTATTTTCAAAGCCATTATCTCAAAATCTATTGATTTTTTTTAAATAACATTATAAACAACTTTTGTTCAAAATAATCTTTAGAACTTATCTACTTGGGTTACAATTCTTAATTTTAAAATCTCGAAGAGATAGGGCACTCGAAAGTATTTAATATAAAAAAAGGCGACCACGCCACAATCGATTTTGATCTAACACCGCTCAAAAGATCACATTTTTGGAGAGCTTTTGAATGGCTGTGGTTAGATTATTGGCCAAGACTGCTGGTGTAAGTTATGCCCTAAAATACATGAAAATTAGTGATTTTATGAGGTTTATGGCGTATAACTTACACCAGCAGTCTTGGCCAATAATCTAACCACAGCCATTCGTAAGCTCTCCAAAAATGTGATCTTTTGAGCGGTGTTAGATCAAAATCGATTGTGGCGTGGTCGCCTTTTTTTATATTAAATATTTTCGAGTGCCCTATCTCGTCGAGATTTTAAAATTAAGAATTGTAACCCAAGTAGATAAGTTCTAAAGATTATTTTGAACAAAAGTTGTTTATAATGTATTTTAAAAAAAATCAATAGATTTTGAGATAAATGGCTTTGAAAATAGTAAATTCTCTAAAAAATTGAAAATTTCCATTTTTCATGGTGGAATAACTCTTAGGCAAATTATTTTAAACACCTAAAATTTTTTTTCTATCTTCTGGAAGATATTTCCAGTCTGTTCACAAAATTTGGAGTGATTTAAAATTTTCATCGTATCACTGATGTGAAATAGCCCATATATATGGTAATGAACAATTAACCTACCAAAAATAGTAAAGTGCATATACTTAATTGTAGTATTTAGTAAAAACCTATTAAAATTTTAGATTATTTGAAACGGAACTAAATAGAACTTTACCTACTAAAATTAATTTATTTAAGTCATCGCCAAGAGTTCTATATGTCATTAATATTTTGTACTTTAAGAGTAATAAAACTGTCTTCTTAATTAAATTAATTTTTGTATTAGTTTTAAAGAATTATTTATAACATTTTAGCGGTATATAAATAAAAACCTGTTTCTTCCATTTCTCCCGTAATTGAAATTTCACCCTCTTTCAAAATTTGCGTTTTAATCCATAATTATATCCAATTTATTTTTCCCTTCAGTTACAGAGCCCATATATTTATTTTAATTATTATAAACAAAGGCATCCCTAAATAACCTTTTGTTTCTAATAAATACATACTTGTTTATTTAAAATATTGTTTTATATAAATATACGTAATCTACTTAATTATATATCCATACAATTTTTAAATTTTGATTTGAATAATATTTAAATTAAATACTACTAAAATAATAATTTTCGAAAAACTTTTGAAATGTAATTCGTATTTTATATTGCCTCTGTTAAAATTGAATTTTCTTTTGCCATTACTGTTTATAATAGAATTATCTTAAAAATGCAATAATTAATGTATTTAATTTTAATTTATTGTATATTTGACATATAGATATTTGGAAAAGTGTATGTTATACTTGATTAATATTTTATTTTATCTTCGTAAAATTGTGCATATTTTTAAAAACATTACATTAAATTTTAGGTCCGTTTTTATTTTATGAGTTTTATCAGGAATAAGTAAACTAATACACATTCTTTCAAGTTATATTAACAACTTTTTTTTGCGCACAGAAAAATACATATATTATCTATTCTTAAAAAAACAAATAACACGTACACACACACTTATATATATGACATATATATATATATTACATATATATGACATATATATATACATATATATGACATATATATATAACATATATATGACATATATATATTACATATATATAACATATATATATGACATATATATTGTAACAGGGTTATTCTCGTACGTCAGGAGGGTCTTACTTGTCCTGTGCATATCCTCAATGCACAGGAAATATTCTCCGTGTACCGATCAGCTGTTTTACCAGACAGCTAACCGATCGTCAGAACCGTCCTTGAAGTGGTGCGAGCTAGCCTCAAGCTCCGCACGGCGACGTCTGCCCTGTGTACAATGTGTGCACTTACCTAGTGCACACTTATCCTCCGTCGATGCTCGTACTCGGCTACTCAGTTATGTGTCGTGCGCAGTACAATGCACGACACCCGCAGGGCATGGCGGTATTCGCCTTCGGTATAAGGTGCGTTGGAATATTAATAAAATACTATGTCGGGTATACTATTAAGAAACAAATTTATTACGATCACGAGAAATAAACGGTGCTATGACAAATTATGAAAAGTACAAGGTCGGGCCAAGGCGATGCTATTCCTTGGCTCAAAAGTAAACAACTATCCTGCTGTTAACAGGTTAAAAATACGTGTGTGTGCGCCCGCCGCTATTCGCGTTGAGATTCGACGGGTTGGCCGATCTCGAGGACGAGGACGATTCGCAGGTACGAGTTACCTGGCTGTAAAATGCGTTGACGCGGTTAGGGTCGTGCCGGAGTGTTAAGCACTCCGGTTTGCCGTATACGCGCCTAAGTTGCAGAGAGAGAGAGACACGATGAGAGCGGTTTTCATCTCGCTTGCCTCGCCGTCGGGATACCGCGCGTATTCCGTCGTTACCCGCGCTTACGCTATTCGCGATCACTCGCGCACGCCTGGCCAGGACTTACTTGAAATCCGCAACGATCCAGTTGGCTACTTCCTGGTGTTCGGTCTCTCCTTCCCCTCCTTCTAATTGTCTCTCCGTCAACTCTTTCTCCCGTATGATTCTCGACTCTCTCTCTCTTCCTCTTGGCACTCGCGGTACCGCGTTCGTTCGAGACTCGAACGATACTGCCGGTGTGTCGTGCACCACAAAAAAAGTCATACTTAGTTTTTAGTGAAAAATGCATCCCCTGGGAGCAAAAATTCATAAATGGCATATAATGCAAAAAAGTGCTAAAATGTCAACTTTGACTCTCTGTAACTTAAAATAATGGCCCAGAAAAAATCTGAAAAAATTCAGGAGAACTACTAGATACCTCTAAAACATATTCCCACAGTTATAGCAATATTTATTTTTTCATCTTCGATGTCACAGAGAACCACCCATATATATATGATACAGTTGCATGTAATCTTAATTTTGAATTATTTAGTTATAAATATTTTTTATTGTTAATCTTCATGCAAGTAAAGGTAAAAGTTTTATTATAAAGCTACTAATGAAAATCAAAGAATTATTAAATTTATTTTATATAAACTTATCCAATATAATAATTCTTATACGATTCACTGATTCAAGTAAACTCTGTAAAATAATTCAGAATGTGTAACGGCATTTATATGTATTCTTTCATTAGTATACTCTTGTATAAAAGTTTATTCTTCATTATTTTTTAAAAATAAAAAAAATATTAACAGATATTTTAGAACAATATTTCAATATTCAATATTCCTATATTTAACTACTTTAGTAATGGTTATAGAAATAACTGTCAGACTCGAGTGACACTTGCAGGTA
>JANSJX010001228.1:0-10141 GCA_026168455.1 Theocolax elegans
GCCACGCGACGGAGAACCATGTCGAGTGACTCCTGATATCGTCACTCGTCACAAAGTATAATAAAATTAATATAGCTGAGAAAATTGGTAACGTTTGCTATAAATAAATATTTATAAATAGGAATATGGCAATTCATTAAAAATCCGTACAAACGATAATAATTTTAAAAAAGTAATTAACACCATATAATAATTTTTTTATTTATTTTTAAAAGTTCTTACGTTTTGCAATTTTGTACAATTTCTCCACAGTTTAAAAGATGATTAAAATACATAACTATATTTATTATTTATTAATTTAAAAGCAATAAAAATACATAAAAATTACATTTATAATGGACAAAAAAATTTAGTATTTGTAGCTAAAAAATATATTGAATTAAGCCATTGAAGTCTGTTTAAACTAACTAAAACAATATAGGATATTAGTTGAATATAAAATACCGTAAAATTAACAAGCAAATTTGAACCAGTGCATTAATATAAAAATTTGTATGTATATTTTTAAAACGAAAAATTAATTATCATTTAAACTAACAAGGGAAGTACATGACCTCCGGGAAACGGATCTCATCCTAACTTTGGTATGTCTTTTATAATATAAAAATATGAAGAAAGCCAAGATATCTCTTGCCAATGGCCACTTTTACGGAAGTTATTCGACATCCAATAATAATAGTAATAAAAAATACTTCCAATTCGGTCGCTTATAACTCGGAAACAAATAAAGATAAACAATCGAACCAAAAACCAGAAGAAAGTTGAGTTCAAGTAGATATGGTTTAAAAAAAAGAAGCTCAAATTGCTTAATTTGAAGCAAAGTTATGAAGAAAATAAGAAATTGAAGACTATTAGGCCAAAAGAAACAATAAATTTTTCATATTAAGTTTTGGCCTAATAGTCTTCAATTTCTTATTTTCTTCATAACTTTGCTTCAAATTAAGCAATTTGAGCTTCTTTTTTTTAAACCATATCTACTTGAACTCAACTTTCTTCTGGTTTTTGGTTCGATTGTTTATCTTTATTTGTTTCCGAGTTATAAGCGACCGAATTGGAAGTATTTTTAAATATTACTATTATTATTGATTGTCGAATAACTTCCGTAAAAGTGGCCATTGGCAAGAGATAACTTGGCTTTCTTCATATTTTTATAGTATAAAAGACATACCAAAGTTAGGATGAGATCCGTTTCCCGGAGGTCATGTACTTCCCTTGTTAGTTTAAATGATAATTAATTTTTCGTTTTAAAAATATACATACAAATTTTTATATTAATGCACTGGTTCAAATTTTGCTTGTTAATTTTACGGTATTTTATATTCAACTAATTATCCTATATTGTTTTAGTTAGTTTAAACAGACTTCAATGGCTTAATTCAATATGTGGGACAAGTTTGGAAAAGTATGGGATAAACTTACGCCAAACATTGTACAAAGTTATTATAAATTAAACTTATGTTGAGAGAAATATGGGGAAAGTTGTTGAAAGTGTGGCACAAGTGTAGGTTACATTTACCTACACTTTATAAAATTTCTTTAGACATTTTAATAATTTAAAGTTTCTTGTAAAAAAAACGAATTAATATTTATTTAATATCACCTTATTTATACCTGAAAAAAATTCATACATATGTTTTGCAAAAAGATCCAACGTCCAAGGTGAATTTCTTCAAGTCGTCGCATCACGACATTCCAAGTCGACGTTGAGGGTTAAGACTGACAAACACATCGACGTTTAGCAAAATTTTTTAGTAACCGATAAACAAGAAGTCATTTGTTCACTGGTGGTCAAGCAAATTTTACAAAAATTCCTTAGCAAACACCCTCGCTTCGCTCGAACGGCAAATCCGACTCGTGTGGGAATCACCTATTTGCGCACTTGTATAGTAATGTACTATTCCCATAAGGGAGTTCTAGCTTATTGTGTTTTATAGTAAACCAATAAGGAGAGTACTTACCCCCGGGAAACGAGGGTAAAATAAAAATTTGAAGAAAGTCAAGTTATCTCTTGCCAATGGCCACTTTTACGGAAGTTATTCGACAATCAATAATAATAGTAATATTTAAAAATACTTCCAATTCGGTCGCTTATAACTCGTAAACAAATAAAGATAGGCACTCAAACCAAAAATCAGAAGAAAGTTGAGTTCAAGTAGATACGGTTTGAAAAAAAAAGTTTAAATTGTTTTAATTGGAGTAACGTTATGAAGAAAATAAGAAATTAAAGATTATGAGGCCAAAATACAATGATTTTTTTGTATTAATTTGTGGTTTAAAATTTCTTCATTTTTTTATTTTCTTTATAACTTTGCTCCAAATTAAGCAATTAAAGCTTCTTTTTTTGAAACCATATCTGCTTGAACTCAACTTTCATCGTTTGGTTTATGATTTAAGTGCCTGCCTTTATTTGTTTCCGAATTATAAGTTTACAGTCGTTAACAATATTATCGACTTGACGTAATAATACATATATATGGGGTATTCCACGTGATGTAGTCAGATCAAAATTTTAAAATGCACCAAATTTTGGGTACACATTGCAAATGTTTTTCAGAATACTGAAAAAAATTCTTATTTAATATAAATTTAATATTTGAGGTTTTTTTCTTATTATTCTCGAGTTTCCTTATAAAGAAAGATATAAATTACAAAATATGTTACTGGTATCTTTGTGGTTTGGTGATTATAAGCCAGTACCTAATTTATTTTTGCAACCGTTAAAAAAATCATTAATGGAATTATATAAAGGTGTGGATTTTTATGTTAAAGATGTCGAATCTTTAATTAATATTAGATGCATAATTTTATGTGGCACAGCTGACTTACCAGCGAAAGCGTTATTTCTTGCAATGAACCAATACAATGGTCGATTTGGTTGTCGATGTGTTTGTCAGTCTTAACCCTCAACGTCGACTTGGAATGTCGTGATGCGACGACTTGAAGAAATTCACCTTGGACGTTGGATCTTTTTGCAAAACATATGTATGAATTTTTTTCAGGTATAAATAAGGTGATATTAAATAAATATTAATTCGTTTTTTTTACAAGAAACTTTAAATTATTAAAATGTCTAAAGAAATTTTATAAAGTGTAGGTAAATGTAACCTACACTTGTGCCACACTTTCAACAACTTTCCCCATATTTCTCTCAACATAAGTTTAATTTATAATAACTTTGTACAATGTTTGGCGTAAGTTTATCCCATACTTTTCCAAACTTGTCCCACATTTAAATGTGTGAGTTGTCAAGTTTGGGAAAGTCTCATTGCCCAAGTTGCGCCAACTTTATACAAACATAAACTTGGGCCAAGTTTGGCATAAACTTTCTTATTTTTACGCGGGTTATACCAAATTTTATGTCTGAAGAGTACTTACAAGGGGAGTACATGACCTCCGGGAAACGAATCTCATCCTAACTTTGGTATGTCTTTTATACTATAAAAATATGAAGAAAGCCAAGTTATCTCTTGCCAATGGCCACTTTTACGGAAGTTATTCGACAATCAATAATAATAGTAATATTTAAAAATACTTCCAATTCGGTCGCTTATAACTCGTAAACAATAAAGATAGGCACTCAAACCAAAAAATCAGAAGAAAGTTGAGTTCAAGTAGATACGGTTTTGAAAAAAAAAGTTTAAATTGTTTTAATTGGAGTAACGTTATGAAGAAAATAAGAAATTAAAGATTATGAGGCCAAAATACAATGATTTTTTTGTATTAATTTGTGGTTAAATTTCTTCATTTTTTTATTTTCTTTATAACTTTGCTCCAAATTAAGCAATTAAAGCTTCTTTTTTTGAAACCATATCTGCTTGAACTCAACTTTCATCGTTTGGTTTATGATTTAAGTGCCTGCCTTTATTTGTTTCCGAATTATAAGTTTACAGTCGTTAACAATATTATCGACTTGACGTAATAATACATATATATGGGGTATTCCACGTGATGTAGTCAGATCAAAATTTTAAAATGCACCAAATTTTGGGTACACATTGCAAATGTTTTTCAGAATACTGAAAAAATTCTTAGGTACCGGAATCCATTTGTTCAAAAGTTATTCTAACCTCAAAAAGTGAATTTGAACTTGAAAAAATTGTAAGTGCGCCACAATTGATTTTTTTATCCAAAAGTCTAAAAGAAAGCTTGGAGCAACCCGCGTAAAAATGGTATGGGAAATGCATTGACAATATATTGGAAATTGCTGTTGGTAATATATGGGCAATATGTTGGAACATCAATAGCCAATATATTGGCAATATTATTGCAACTTACAATAACCAATATTTTCCCAATATATTCCCAATAATTACAAAAGTATAAAAATGTGTAAGTATGGGAAATGCATTGCCATTATATTGACAATAATTTGCAAATTTACAATATCCTATGTTTTCCCAATATATTTCCAATAGTTATAAAAATATATCATACATACAAATGATATATTTAATTAAAATATTTCATTCAACATTTATTCAATTGTAGTTTTTATAAGTTAAATATATATATATATATATATATATTATTTCACTGTTTTTAATACTAATATGTAAATATTTTATTGACTAATTAATATATTTAATAAAATACGAACTTAACTCACATAGAATGTACTAATCCTAATTTCTTATTTTTAAACAACTTCATATATATTTTAAAATAACACATAAATTTGAACTCAGCTTTATTTTATTAAACATTTAGGAATTCCAAATAAACATATTATTCAACAGCATAAATCATTAAATAATAGTCATTTAAGAAGTGAAATCTAATCTTTGGGATGCTTCAGTGTCCCTATCATGTAATTAATAATGTTTGTAAATTGTGCTGGTTTTAGCCTTGAGGAACATTTACTATTCACACAATCTGGAAATATTAGTAATGCCCCTGGCGCACATTGTGTTTAAATTCTGTACACCGACAAGAATTTTTAATAGCTTTCGGGTCATTTGTTTTGGCTCGTCTTTATACCTCTGAATATGGGTAAGGTCAATTTGATCGATCCATACATTATAAACCTTACAAAGTTGCACTTTTCCATTACCTGGTCGGCGACACTTTTCGAGAGGATCTTCATCCAATTAAGAATTGATTTCAATTATGTTTTAACATATTAAATATTAAATTAATCTAAAGTTCTTACATTTTCAATTATTTCTCTCATATTATCTCTTTGTGTGTCCCGATCTCGACCCTCATCGTCAAATTCGCGCATTTCCCGACCGTTTCTTCTGTATCTTTCTCTCTCTTCCAACTGGTGAATTTCCCGATCGCGTCTTCTCTCTTGTTCTCTTTCTGTTTGCAATTCACACATTTCCCGATCATGTCTCAGCTCCCTATCTCTCTCTTCCGATTCGCTCGATTCGCGATCTCGCCTTATCTCTCTTTCTCCCTCTTCTTCCGACTCGTTCATTTCCCGATCTTGCCTCTCTCTTTCTCTCTCTTCTTCCGATTCGTTCATTTCCCTATTTCGCCTTTTCTCTCTTTGTCTATCTTCTTGCAAGTACCGCCTTCGCTCTTTTTCTCTCTGTGCTTCCCTGTCTCGCCTTTTTTCTCTTTCTCTCTCTTCTTCCAGCTGATGCATTTCCCGATTTTGCCATCCCTCTCTTTCTCTCTCTACTTCCAAGTTTAGCAAGCTGCTCCTTTCACTCGCTTCTTCCAACTCACGTAAATCCTGGTCCCTCTTTCTCTGTCTTTCTCTTTCGTCTTCCAACCTCTCCATATTTTTCTCCTTGTCTCATATTCTGCTTTTCTCGAATGTCTTTCTCTCGTCTGTTTTCTTTGTCTCTCTCTTTCTCTTTTTCGAACAGGTCTTGCTGTTCCCTTTTTTTCTCTTTTTCTCATATTCTGTTGCACAGACTTCAATTGCCCTCTTCCACTCTTCTTCGATTCTTGACGTATCTCTTGCCCTCGTGTTTTCTCTTCGCCTCAATCTTCCTCTTCTGTGCACATTTTTTGGTCTTGCCTAACCTATTTTTCCCCCGTTTCTTGTTCTTCACAAATTTCGTCCTCATTTTCAGAATTTTCAAAAACGGACGCGCGTTGTAGTTAGGTGCTTTCTATGTGCGATTGCGAGGAAAAGGATAATTATTTCATTGAAGTTCCCATTATACATCAACAATTAGAATGATTATTGCAACTTCCAAACTTTTATAACGCTTTAAATCACAAAGATAAACATTTATATAAACCAGAATCTTATACAGATATTTATGAATTAGAATTATCGGAAAGTGATAATATTTTAAATAATAGTAACAATATTTCTTTTCTTTATTTCTTTTATAGTGCGAAAAAATCGAAAATAACTGTTTCAAATGAAATGATGTCCACTAAACAATCCAATGTTCGTAAACATTTTCTCTCAATGACTCCGATTGTGCTTCCATCTAATAATCAATGCACCAGTGCTTCTCAGCCAGCACCAAAGAAAAGTTTAAAACTAATGCGGAAAATCGTATAAAAGAAAAATGAAAAAGAAGTTTCAACGGATGTTTCAATTTGTAGCAAAGATACCCCCCCCCCCCCCATAAGACATGCAAAACTGTACTTTTAATAATACTACTATTATAAATAATTTTTATTATTATAATAAGAATGAAAATGTAAATAATGATGAAAATAATAAATGAATGAATATTAATTAAAAAAATTTAATAATAATAATAATAAAAAATAAAGAGAATAATTGTTCTTGTTTTCTAACAAGCCAATTAAAATTTTTAAAATATGCTAGTGAATGTTTTTTCGACGGCCGCCCCCGACCACATGCATTCGCTTTGCTCGTGCATGTCAATGTCGGTGGCCGTCGAGAATCCGTTCACGCGCCCATGCACTAAGGTTATGTGCAATCAGTGTTTTCTGCACTGCAGTGTACGACTGACAGCTAAACATAAATGTAATTTGTAATTTTGTATTTTGGCGTCGCACTTTCGATCAGGAATAAAGAAAAAAAGTAAACTCGGCTGCGCCTTGGGCTTATATACACGTAGAGCCGAAACTTCTATTTTTTGCCCTTGTCACTAAATATACTATTTATGTGGTACACTGACGGTATTAGAATTTTTAAATTTTCTAAATTTAATATTTGAGGTTTTTTTCTTATTATTCTCGAGTTTCCTTATAAAGAAAGATATAAATTACAAAATATGTTACTGGTATCTTTGTGGTTTGGTGATTATAAGCCAGTACCTAATTTATTTTTGCAACCGTTAAAAAAATCATTAATGGAATTATATAAAGGTGTGGATTTTTATGTTAAAGATGTCGAATCTTTAATTAATATTAGATGCATAATTTTATGTGGCACAGCTGACTTACCAGCGAAAGCGTTATTTCTTGCAATGAACCAATACAATGGTCGATTTGGTTGTCAAATGTGTTTACAGGAAGGTCGCACTCTAGAAAGAACTCGCACTTATCCGTTTCTAGACAAGTTAATTTTACGCACAGAAGATGACATATTAGAGTATGCAAAGGAGGCACAGGAAATTGGCCAAGTAGTTTGCGGTGTGAAAGAACCAACGATTTTGTCACAAGTTGTTATAAATTTATTTCTTCAAGTGCAATTGACATAATACACTGCGTGTTTGAAGGTGTGACTAAAAGATTAGGGGAACTGTGGTTCGATAAAAAATTTGTAAATAATGAATTTAACATATCAAATTTAACTGAAGTTATTGATAAAAAACAGGCATCTATTAAACCCCCTTCCTCTATCTCAAGACGACCTAGACCTATAAAACCCATTTTAGTTATTGGAAGGCGTCAGAATATAAAAATTGGTTTTTTATTATTCTTTACCCGTTCTATGTGATATATTGCCACCGCAGTATTTCGATCATTACACATATCTCGTTTTTGCTATATATATTATGTCAAAAAAAATTACAAGCGAAATGGTCATTTTTGCAGAAATTTAATTGAAGAATTTTCAAGAAGATTCGAATATTTGTATGCCGCAAAGTACATGACATGTAATGTACACTGCCTTCGACACCTAGGAGAAATAGTTCGATGTTTAGGTCCACTATGGAATACGACATGCTTTCCTTTAGAAGATATTAATGGAAAGATAAGGCGTTTGTTCATGGCAGTAAAAAACCAGAATTGCAAATTATATTTAATTTAACTATGTTCATTAAAGTACATACCTTACAGTATAAATGGCTAAAAAATAATTGCGATGCATATGATTTTTGCAAAACTTTTCTGCCTCCTACGAAGCAATTAAAACTAATCAAACTTTAAGAGTCTGTTTTTATAGTTGGCACTGCATTAAGATTACTTTACACCAATATAATTTAAAAGGCACAAATATATTTCTCTTCAAGAAAGTTTATAAAAATGGCCTTTTATATACTTTCAAAATTAGCACAGGTCCTTGAAAAAGCGAGTCCTATTTTGTCACGTACATAAAAAAATGTCACTTAAATATTGGAATAATTAATAATTATTGGCGTGTAACATGTTGCGATTGCAAACAAATTTGTCAATTCCCTGGCGAAAATTACGCTTGCATTCAAAAATTAAATGTTTTAAATCCTTTTTCTGTGAAAACCACAAAAGTTCCGCTTAAATTTATTTACAATGTACAAAAGTATGTAATTCAACTACTGTTATCAAATTAAAAATTTAAGAGATGTATGTATACATGTAACTCGATAACGAAATACATTATATATAGGTACCTGTAAATAATTTAGAATCCGAGTAAGATTATAAGTATAACTATATGTATTTATTAATGTGCCTGTTGTAAAAATAATAAATTAAAATTAATATTTAAAAAAGCTATTGTGGTTATAGTAAATAAAATTTTTTATATAAAAATGTACTTAATAATAATACTTGCTATATAACGCTCGCTTCGCTCGCGATTTACACATATTAAAGGTATGATGTAACATTTTTATACGATTTATAAATATGATATATTTATAACATATATTTTTTCAAAAATAAAAATATATTTATATTATTTATTTATTTATTATAATCCTTTACCTGTCGGCTTAGGACTTCAGATTACATACACTTACAAAGTATTTGACAATCATTTATACCACATTTACATCAACACATTCTTTTCTTAACTGAATTACAGATTTTAATAACGCCATACCGCTTGCATTCTGATCTAACACAGAGTTTATCTCGCCATCAAATTTTATTTTACCAACACATTTCTTCAATATATGTTCTAACGTTTCTTTCTCATTCTTACAGTCTAATACTATTTCATTCTCATTTAACCATACATATTAGCATTCTCCTCATTCCCCAATCTAAATCTAGCAATAAACTAACTTCTTTACCTTTTAGCCCTTTGGTCAAGTATTCAGGTACATTTTCGGTTTATATTACTTATATCTACTACAGCTTTTCGATAACTCTAATTCTATTAAGTCTATACTCTCTGTCATTAACTGCAATTTTGTATACACACCTTTACTAAATTGTAATTGATAGATTATAGTGTGTACTTTCTTGATTAAAAGAAAATATTTTTTAAATATTTTTAGAATTATTTTTTATCGGCAAAAAACTAAAATTGACAAATTTTATGGAAATGTCAATTTTTTTAGGAATACTCATAAAACATTTAATGCTATAATATTGTACTCACATTATTATATGATATCTTAAAAGTATTTTGTCTCTATTTTTAGATAATTATATATCAATTAAGCTCTAATACAGCACATGCAAAAATAAAAAAATAAATTTTTTAGTCACAAATTGTTGAAAGAGATTATAATAAAAACTGATTTTTCTTAGTTTTTTCTATTAGTGCTTTCATAGTAGCGCACGCGTTAGGGCAGCAGAAGGATAGCAATAATTTGTTGACGCAATATTAAGTTGGTGTAAAAAAACGAAATAATTGACGTGATTAAATGAGAGGCGAAGAGCGCTAACGACTATGCACAAGTAATCTGAAAAATATTTATAATAGGGAGATCGCCCTTAAAATTTTCTTAGTGTGGTTTCTAATCTAGCTTTGATATCATTAATCAACCAATCAATTGACAACTATTATTTAGCATTAAACAATTATTAATCAAGGGTTCCATAAAGTCATTGAGCATTCCGTAAAAAAATAAAAATTTTCCATGGTATGATGTGAATGCAACTC
>JANSJX010001229.1:0-10133 GCA_026168455.1 Theocolax elegans
CTCCCTTACAAGAATTATAATACTAATCTGAAGGATTACTATAAAAGTATCAACATTATTATTATTATTATTCAGCAAAACATTGTTTAGATTTCACAAACTTGTCACTGTAACGTATCATATTATTCATTATAATTATATATCCGATTTATTTATATATCTTTTGTATTAAATACGTATATTCAGTTATTGTAATAATGATGTTTATATATTTATAGTAATCCTTCAGATTAGTATTATAATTCTTGTAAGGGATGTAAAACTAAAAATTCAGCATTATAAATGTTTAAAAATTAATTTTTTACATTTGTATCATAATATTTGTATTTTAGCAGCTTACAGGGGATTAGATGGATACTGAAACAAGTGAAGATACTTTTCTACCACTCCAAGGTAAGTGCACAAATTTTTTTGCAATGATCATGCTAATAGATTCATCGTTATAAGGCAACAAATATACATTTCTATTAATATTTCGGGCACTTTTCCCGGATATTTTGACCATAAGTGATCTTAATGATTTAGACCCACTCTGGAAATTTTTAGGCAGTTTCTGACTATAAAAAGACATCTTTTAGACAGTATTAGGTTACCAGAGTCCGGAGCAGAATTGCTGATTTTCACTATTTAAGGTTTAAATGGCTTACAAGAGGTTGACAGCTTTCATTTATGTCTTTAAAAGTATTTTTAATGAAAAGTTCGGAAAATTTTACAAAAAAGTCATACTTATGTTTTTAGTGAAAAATGCATCCCCTGGGAGCTAAAATTCATGAAAATGAGCATATAATGCAAAAAAGTGCTAAATTGTCAACTTTGACTCTCTGTAACTTAAAATAATGGCCCAGAAAAAATCTGAAAAAATTCAGGAGAACTACTGGATACCTCTAAAACATATTCCCACAATTATAGCAATATTATTTTTTTCATCTTCGATGTCACAGAGAACCACCCATATATATATATATATATATATAATGTATATACATAATTTTATATACACAATAAAATAAATAAACTAACTATCCGTTATATTTATTGTCCGTTTAAATAGCGCCATCAGCGCCATCATATACACATAAGTACAATGCATATCGAATTTTATGTAACCCGCGTCCCGTATCCAAATTTGAATTTCAAATTTCTTTTATTTTTTTACAAAAATATTTATTTATAACAATTCTCTTTTTTTATTTATTTTTTAATACAAAAAATCGAATATAAAAAAAAGTATTATAATAAAAAAATTTATTTATTAGAAAAAAACTAATATTTTTATAATAAAATTTGATATAAAAAAATATTTACCACACACAAAAATAAATTTTGAAAAAAATCTAATCGTCAAACCCTATAAAGTATGTTTTCAACATGTCCAAATTTTTCTGCAATTTTAAATTAAAATTTAATTAAAATTTTTAAATAAAATTAAACAAAAAACTTTGTTCTTAAACTTGAAAAATTTGGACTTGAACGTTAAATAAACATAACGAATTTTTTCTAAATATAAGCCTATCTTTAATATTAAATAATATTAATTATTTTTTTAAATTAAATTTCAATTCAATTCAGGAACATAATTAACATAAACAGTTATACCATTAAAATAAAAAATTAACAAATTTAAACAATATACATGAATGTTGCTCTATATCGAATAAATAAATTAACTACTTATATGGTTTCATATAGACAAATTTAAATTGTACAATATTTTATCACATTTACTTACCTTTACTGTTTAAAATATATGTGCCATTAACATTGTTTTAACCAAATATTCTTTAGAAGAAACATTAATGTAACAAAAAACTCTATGGTTTTATATAAACATATGTAAATTATGTATATACTTATGTATTTTTTTTTAAATCACGTTACCTCTTCTTCCAAAATATGTTACCTATTACTTCTTTCTTACCAAATATTTTTTTTTTTTAAATTTTTGAGATATTTGAGGAACAACAACTTTTTTTCAATACATTGATATTCAGAATTAGAATAATATCTAAAATTTAACAAATATAAATACATTTTAAATTTATTATTAGAACATATACGTATATGCAAAATAATAATTTTGCATACTATAATTACAATTCTAATTTTATTATTATTATTATTTTATAGAACAACAAAAACCACCAACGGTGCGAGCGCGAAGCGCGAGCTATATTCGGTCGTGCCTTATAAGCTTCTGTTTTCAGGTTACTTGCGCGCGAAGTTTCAATTTTAAATTAGTATTTAATATAAAATTCTTTAAAAAACTGTCAAAATACAATTTAATATACGATCATCCGTCCAAATAAAAAATCGATACTTTGTGATTTTTTGTTTATTTTTTCTTTTCAGATTACGTCAATAGTTTTACGTATAGACTGCACTACGTTTTGAAAATATGTTTATAGTTTAGTTTAGTTTAGTGTATTTATTTCCATGTATAGATAACGTACAGTTTTCTTTTTACATTTGTAACCCGACAATAATACATAAATACATTAATAATACATAAATAATAAATATAATAATAAATATGTTTAACAATAATGTTTGATATTTACATTTTCCTTTCTCTAATTATTTATCTTAAACATTTCTTTGAGTTTTACATGTTTTTTTTCCTATTTCTTGTCTAATTCTATTCTACATTTCCTTCATTTCTCTCTAATCTACTTGCTTTTCCAAATTTCTGCTATATCTACAAATTCCTTCTATCGGCCTATTTCTAAATATTTCCTTTAATTTCTCTTGAAATTACCCTCCTGTTTTGATAGCCCTCTTTTGTCTACTTCCACTATCCATTCCCTTTTTATTTTTCTTCTAGCCTCTCTACATTTCCATATATGCTCTAACTTCTCTGTCTCCCTTTTACATAACCTACATGTACAGTCTGTATACCCTTTATTTCCTGCTAACCCTATATTTCCACAACGTATTCTCGCCCATTGTTCTTTAATTTACCTTCTAACGATTTATCATCCCAATATTTTTCTCTACCTATTTCTATCTTCCAGTTTTTATATTTTTCCCAATATCTCGACTTATCTATTCTATTGCAATTTGCTTGCAATTCCTGTTCTATCTTTACCTCTACTGCTTTTTCTCCTTTTTTCTTTATTTTTGTTTTATCATCTTCTCCTATTATACCCTTTATCCCTTCTCCATCCCCTATGTTAAAAAAGGATTTTACAACTTTTCTTCCCCATTCTGATGGGTAACCATTTGTGATTCCTCTAATTTCTTCCTTTAAGCATATTTTCGGTAACCTTTCTTATCCCATCTCATTAATTGCTATTAAATATTTAAAAGCCCTTTTCCAGTTACCTATTTCAAAGCTGTGCCTTCCCGATTCCATCTTCCAAATATATGCCGGCGTATTTGCATTTAAACCCATTGCCATTTTTACATATCTACTTTGAATGATTTCAATTTCCTCCCATCTTTCCCATCCCCAAATTTCTACCCCATAACAGCAACCCGCCTTTATTATCGAATCTAGTAAATACAGCCTGTCCTTTAAATTATTAATCCTACCTCTTTTCCAAATGCCCCATATTGTGTTAATTGCCGTTTTTACTTTGTTTGCCATTCTTTTAATGTGTGTTGTATCCCTATTTTTTGTCGTAAACCAGTATCCTAAATATTTATACTCTTTAACTACCCCAATCTCTTCTCCCATGAATTTCTATTCCTCCTTTTTTACCCTCCTTCCTCCTCTACTAAAAATCATTATTTTCGTTTTCTTCGTATTTACTTCTAGTCCATTCTTTTTACTAAATTTTTCCAAGTCCTTAATCATGTTATTTAACCCCTCTTTACTGTCCGCTAATGCTTACTACATCATCTGCGAATTTAAGACAAAAAATTTTTTCTTTTCCTATGACTGTTCCTCCCTCATTTTTTCTTACTCAGTCCTCCTCTAGGTCTTCTATATATATATTAAAGATTAAAGGGCTCAATGGGCATCCTTGTTTTACTCCTTTTAAAGTTTTAAATCTTTCCGAAATCCCTTGCCCTGTTATGACTTCATTTTCCGTTTTAGAGTATATGTTCTTTACCACCTTTAAGAATTTTCCCTTTATTCCCATTCTTCCTAACTTTTCTATCATAATTTCCTGTCAATCGAATCAAAAGCTGTTTTAAAGTCAATAAAGCATACATATACCTTCCCCCTTTTTCCTTCAATTTATTATTTATGATACTTTTAATGTAAAAATATGATCTCTAGTGCTCCTGCCTTTTCTAAACCCTGCTTGACTTTCTTTTAGCTTTTTTTCTTCTTCTAGCCAATTCCTTAATCTATTAGTTAGTATGTTAGTTAGCAATTTATATTCTACGTTTAGTAAAGAAACCCTCCGTGAAATTTGATGCTAAATTTTCATCTTGTGTTTTATATATCGGAAATATCTTAGCCACTTCCCACCCCTCAATTAATTTTCCATCCTCTAAAATTTGATTCACTATTCTTATTAATTCTCCCATCCATTTACTAGGTAGCCATTGATAAATTCAATTTCTATTCCGTCCTCGCCTGCCGCCTTATTATTTTATTATTTTTCATCTTTTGAGAATATGTTTATATTAATATCTTAATTTTATGGATGCATTAATGTGAGTATTTTATATATTTTTATATTATTCTTTTATATATTACATATTTATATATACTTTTATTTTTTTTAATTACAAAGTCTAGTATGGTATTAAGTGCGGGAGATAGTCTGGCTTATTTCTCCCAGACTTTCAAAATTATTATAAAATCTGGTTGAATTCTACCATTTTTAAATTTATTATAAAGTTTGGCAAAATGTGCGGGGTCATGGACATTTCTCCCAGAGGACAAATCTCCCACCAATCACAAGCGAGGATTTTAAAAAATTCCCACCAATCAGAAGGCGTTTGAAAATAAACAATTGAACATCTCTGATCTTTTAGTAATAACTTAAGTATTTACTTTAGTCAACACTTAAGAAGTTACTTAAGAAATAACCAAATTTTTTATATTTTGTATTTGGACTTGCTGCTCAAGTTCTTCTTAAGTTGAATCTTAAGTAATTACTTGGTAATTTTTGAGTTTTTATTTTAGGCATTCCACTCGAACTTAAGTAAATGCTTAAGTAAATGCTTAAGTCAATACTTAAATAAGTCAATACTTAAGTCAATACTTAAGTCAATACTTAAGTCAATACTTAAGTCATTACTTAAGTCAATACTTATGTCATTACTTAAGTCAATACTTAAGTCAATACTTAAGTCAATACTTAAGTCAATACTTAAGGCAATACTTAAGTCAATACTTAAGTCAATACTTAAGTCAATACTTAAGTCAGTACTTAAAATTACTAAAACAACCTCAAATAATATCAAAATTTTAAATTAGTAGAAACACTCTTATTATAACCTCTTAAGTTACTAAAACAAGATCTGATTATAACCTATAAAGTAAATATTCGTAACCACAAATCTATAAAATCATTAAGATAACGTAATAATTATCAATATTAGAGAATTAATTGAATGAATTTAGTTTCACCCAATAGTTCTAACCTCAAATCGTTAAAATTATTAAAACAACCTCAAAAAATATCGAATTTGGAAAATTAGTAGAAACACTCTTATTATAAACTATGAAATAAATATTCGTAACCTCAAATCTATAAAATAATTGAAATAACGTAAAAAAATATCAACATTAGAGAATTAAGATAATCATTTAGTTTCAACCAATAAAATAGATATTTCTAACCTCATATCGTTAAAAATACTAAAACATCCTCAAATAATATAAAAATTTTAAATTAGTAGAAACACTCTTATTATAACCTGGTAAATTACTAAAAAAAGGTCTGATTATAACCTATAAAGTAAATATTCATAAACTCAAATCTATAAAATCATTGACAAAACGTAAATAATAACAACACTAGAGAATTAACAGAATCATTTTAGTTTCACCCAATAGTTCTAACCTCAAATCGTTAAAATTATTAAAACAACCTCAAAAAATATCGAAATTGGAAAATTAGTAGAAACACTCTTATTATAAATTATAAAATAAATATTCGTAACCTCAAATCTATAAAATAATTGAAATAACGTAAAAAATATCAACATTAGAGAATTAAGATAATCATTTAGTTTCAACCAATAAAATAGATATTTCTAACCTCATATCGTTAAAAATACTAAAACATCCTCAAATAATATAAAAATTTTAAATTAGTAGGAACACTCTTATTATAACCTGGTAAATTACTAAAAAAAGGTCTGATTATAACCTATAAAGTAAATATTCATAAACTCAAATCTATAAAATCATTGACAAAACGTAAATAATAACAACATTAGAGAATTAACAGAATCATTTTAGTTTCACCCAATAGTTCTAACCTCAAATCGTTAAAATTATTAAAACAACCTCAAAAAATATCGAAATTGGAAAATTAGTAGAAACACTCTTATTATAAATTATAAAATAAATATTCGTAACCTCAAATCTATAAAATAATTGAATTAACGTAAAAAATATCAACATTAGAAAATTAAGTGAATCATTTAGTTTCAACCAATAAAATAGATATTTCTAACCTCAAATCGTTAAAATTACTAAAACAACCTCAAATAATATCCAAATTTTAAATTAGTAGAAACACTCTTATTATAACCTCTTAAATTACTAAAAAAAGATCTGAATATAACCTATAAAGTAAATATTCATAACCTTAAATCTATAAAATCATTAAGATAACGTAATAATTATCAATATTAGAGAATTAACAGAATGATTTAAGTTACAACCAAAAAATTGATATTCATAACCTCAAATTGCTTGTTACTAAAATAACCTCAAAAAATATCATCCCAAAAATCTGAAAAATTACAGATACTGTTCAAAACAAACAGAATACAGTGATTGAAAGATTGTTAAGTAATAATAAATTATTAATTAATTATACGTAAATAAACAATTTTGTTAATAATTTATAGCTATAATTAAACAATGATTCATGGCAGCCCAAAAATTTCGCTCATCTATCAATAGAAAGATGTGAAAAAATTCGCAGAATATCTTCAAATAATACACAACATGGTTACAGAACGTTTTTTTTTTCGATAAATTGAATTCCTCGTTTAATAAAAAATAAATCATTTCTCTATTTTTTAGGGTTTACATCCCGTTCAATGAATGTTTAAGCCACTACATAATTAAGCAATCAGTGAATCAGTTGTAGGTAGCTGGTAAATAAACCTACTATTTATACTTCTACGGAGGTTGCAACAATTTCAAAGTTTTTCAGTTGAAACTTTTTATTAAAATATTCAACATTATCAATTTAAATTATAAGTTATTTACAATGAAAACTAATAATAAGTCATATATTAATAATTTGAATCAAAATATTATTTACGTTTGATATTATTTACGTTTTTTTCAATGATTTTATAGATTTGAGGTTATGAATAATTATTTTATAGGTTATAATCAGACCGTGTACTAATTTTATAGGTTATAATTAGAGAGTTTCTAATAATTTTCAAATTTTGATATTATTTGAGGATGTTTCAGTATTTTTAACGATTTGAGGTTAGAAATATCTATTTTATTGGTTGAAACTAAATGATTCTCTTAATTCTCTAATGTTGATATTTTTTACGTTATTTCAATTATTGTATAGATTTGAGGTTACGAATATTTATTTTATAGGTTATAATCAGACAGTTTTCAGTAATTTTACAGGTTATAATAAGAGTGTTTCTACTAATTTTCAAATTTCGGTATTTTTTGAGCTTGTTTTAGTATAGCTTTAACGATTTGAGGTTAGAACCATTGGTTGAAACTTAAATAGTTCTGTTAATTCTCTAATGTTGGTATTTTTTACGTTATTTCAATTATTTATAGATATGAGGTTATGAGTAAATATTTTATAGGTTATAATCAGACCGTTTTTAGTAATTTTACAGGTTATAATAAGAGTGTTTCTACTAATTTTCAAATTTCGGTATTTTTTGAGCTTGTTTTAGTATAGTTTTAACGATTTGAGGTTAGAACTATTGGTTGAAACTTAAATAGTTTTGTAAATTCTCTAATGTTGGTATTTTTTACGTTATTTCAATTATTTATAGATATGAGATTATGAGTAAATATTTTATAGGTTATAATCAGACCGTTTTTAGTAATTTTACAGGTTATAATAAGAGTGTTTCTACTAATTTTCAAATTTCGGTATTTTTTGAGCTTGTTTTAGTATAGTTTTAACGATTTGAGGTTAGTCATATCTATTTTATTGGTTGTACCTAAAATGTTTCTCTTAATTCTGTAATATTTTTACGATATAACAATGATTTTAAAGATTTGAGTTTAAGAGTACTTATTTATTTATTTTATAGGTTTTAACCAGTTTTTTTATAATATTTTAAACGTTAGAACAAGTATGTTCAATTAATTTTCAGATGTTGCGGGTATTTTTATCATTTTAATGAATTGGTGTTGGAAGTATATGTGTTAAATATTAAAAATAAGGTGTTTTATTGATTTTGAAATGTTGAGATTATCGACGTCATTTAATAGTATAATGGTTTAAGGTTAAGAACATCTAATTTGTAGGTTATAACTAGGATAGGTGAACTAATTAAAATTAATATAATACAAAAACTGTAGTATTATTTATTTGTCTGTTTCGTCGTTAGAAGTTTGTCATGGGCGAATAAGGAAGTCTGATTATCTAACTTGGACCCGAAATGCGCGCCGTTGTCTATCAAGTAATGGCTACATAGGGAAGCCTAAACATGCCCTCTCTACTTAGTCATTCCTCATGTGCAACATTTCTAATCAGAATGCTTTCTTTTCCTTGTAGAATTTTAATTATACGTTTACTTAAGTATTTACTTAAGTACTATCTTAAGTATTGACTTAAGTATTGACTTAAGTTTTGACTTAAGTTTTGACTTAAGTTTTGACTTCAGTTTTGACTTAAGTTTTGACTTAAGTATTGACTTAAGTATTGACTTAAGTATTGACTTAAGTATTGACTTAAGTATTGACTTAAGCATTTACTTAAGCATTTACTTAAGTTCGAGTGGAATGCCTAAAAAAATTAAAAAATTTCCAAGTAATTACTTAAGATTCAACTTAAGAAGAACTTGTGCAGCAAGTCCAAATACAAAATATAAAAAATTCGGTTAATTCTTAAGTAACTTCTTAAGTGTTGACTAAAGCAAATACTTAAGTTATTACGATGTTCAATTGTTTATTTCAAACGCCTTCTGATTGGTGGGAATTTTTTAAAATCCTCGCTTGTGATTGGTGGGAGATTTGTCCTCTGGGAGAAATGTCCATGACCCGATATTTACAACGAAAAAAGAAATGGAATAAGCTGGAGACCAGATATATAACAACACCGATGCGGCAGTACCAACATCAGACAGTACGGGGATTTAGAATGAGGTTATTCATTTGAATCAGGGAAACGATCGGTCTTTTTCAGGACTACTTGAATTTTTAATGTATAAGATAAATTTATATAACCATTAATATAAAGAATGGAAAACAATTGGTCCTTTTTAGAACCACTTGTTTTTTAACATACCAGAGATCATCTTGCACACAAGCACATACTTAACTATTTTCTTAAATGCTTTAATTTAAAACAGGTTATATACTTCTCCAGAATGCATTTTTTTCAAAAAACTTTTGTTTTATCTGTTTTTTATTGATACAATTACATCACTTTTTTGTTTACTATATAAAAGAATAGGATTAATAAAAGAATACGATTAAAAGTATACAATGACCGACACGGTGGCGGAGTGGCGGAGACGCAGCTCGGCCGGTCACGGAAGTTAAGCAGCACTGAGTGCGGTTGGCACTTGGATGGGTGACAGAGTGACCAGTTGGCGATTTTTTTCCTTTTCTCTCTTACGTATATTGGTTTATTAAGCAAGAGCAACAAGGGAAAAAATCGCCATCTGGCAACCCTGCATACAAACGGCCAAAATGTCGACTTTTTCAATATTTCTCATTTCGATCCCCGCCGGATTATCGAATTCATATACATTTTTCTGTGTAAAATCACCATATAACCGGCCAAACGTAGATTTTTTCAGTGTTTCTCATTTCGTTCCCCGGCGGATTAATC
>JANSJX010001230.1:0-10131 GCA_026168455.1 Theocolax elegans
ATCCCAGGCGAAAATGAGAACGGTTATTAAAAATTAATAAAAATTTGCCCTTCTTTATGTTTTAAACTGTCGGTATAACTTTTGTTCAGATTTTGAATTACATAGTTTAGATATAATTTTTGGGTTGACAGATGAGTAGATCCCTATAATTTGGGTTCAACTTAATTAAATGTTCATGAGTAATTAAACAAATGATTTACGGATGTTTTTTTACACGTAGTTTGTCACATACTGTTTTATTTCGTAGATAATTACATTTATCTACTTTATAAATTGAATAGTTAAATTGTAGACATTCGTTTACAGGTAATCGATCGGTGTTTTCGTATATGTAATCGTTTTATAATAATCGTATGCAGGAAATTCCCCTATAGATAGCTGTATCTGTGTATGTGTACATACAACTTTGTATTAAATATATATGTATAATCTCTTATTCCGAATCAATGAACGCAGCGTGTATTATTGAATAAATGAACGAGTAAATGCGAACGTTTGCAGTATAATGATTAATATATTGTGTTGTGTTCATGCAAGCATCGAAAATAAATTATTCATTAAGTGTATCGCGACACGGCACCTATAGTAATTTATATAGAATTTGAATTGAATCGATAAGAGAGATATATATGTATATGTACTTAGTAATTGATCGATGAAACATAATTTTTTCTTCATCCCCTAGCCGAAAGTGCGTTATCCGGGCCTAATTTCACTCCGGGAACAGTGGCTTTTGTGGCTCGATTTTATGCGGCCATTACCATAGCAACAATCATAATTGCTCGTTACAGCGGCCGTGTGTATTTTCGTATTTAACCTAAGAATTATATTTATCTAATCGCGTATAACCGTATAATACAAATACTATAGTTGTATCGTATAATTTATCTAAAAATTTTGTAAAATATCAAAAATGGATGATTTGTCGTCTGAAGATTCGGCAGACGAAAGCGAAATATTAAAATATTTTGATGACGAAGCAAGTAAAATTGTGCAAAGTGAAATATTACCAAAGAAGTCTTCTGATCGATACTTATTAGTATATAATACGTACAAAAATTGGCGAAAGGAAAATAAAAATTTACTTTCTAACTCAGAAGAAAATAATTTAATTGTTTACTTTAATACATTAAAAGTAAAACTAAAGCCGACAACTTTATGGAGCATATGGAGTATGCTTCGACATACTCTGAATATTAATAAATATTAATATCGCTAATTTTATAAACCTTAAAAGCATAATAAAAAATAATGCTAAAGGTTATGCACCAAAAAAGCTTCTGTTTTGAGATGGGAACAAATAGTTAAATTTATGGATGAAGCTCCAGATTCTACATATTTAGCCATGAAGGTAATAAATTATTTATGTATTCGCATTTTAAATACTTTGCTTATTGCATTCCATTCAATTACCAATTTTTGCAGGTCGTACTTATATTTGGAATTTGTGGTTGTATGCGCTGCGATGAAATAACAAAACGTGCAAGTTAATGATGTAGAAAATTTAGGCGATAAATATTTAGTTTCTATTAATAGTAACAAAAATGATTACGCTGGGCAATTTATAATTGGGAATCTTTTTCACAAGAAAGTTGAAAAATATATTTTATTGAGACCAGCTGATCAACCCCACAGCAGATTTTTTATTACTTATCATGAAGGTAAATGCACTCGTCAACCTATTGGAAGACATAAAATTGGCGAAATCCCGGAAAAAATTGCTTCCTATCTGAATTTACCTGACCCAAAAAGGTATACTGGCCACTGCTTCCGTCGAACATCAGCGACGCTTCTTAGTGATTCGGGGGCAAACATGCAAATGGTTAAGCAGCTAGGGAGATGGCGTTCGGATGTAATAGCTCAAGGTTACATAGAAAATTCTATGCAAAATAGACAGATGATTATCATGGAGTTATCCATCAAGCTTCGAAAATAGATATCCATTCAAAACCATCAACCAGTACGCATGTAGCCATGCAGCAAGAAAACGAAGGAAACGAAGCATGCAATTATAATTTGGACTGGTCAGATTTTTCCGAAGAGTTTCAAAGTAATAACCTTGCCCCAACTTCAAGTGAGCGCAAAATACTTATTTGATTACTAAAATACATCAGTATACTAGCTTTATCAACAACAAACTTTTTTCAGGTGAACTTGTAGACAGTGGTTTTGTCACAGGAAACAAAAATCATATATTGACACCACCTAAGAACCCTAATAAATCGGCTGATAAGAATACTAATAATAAATTTTTAAATAAACCAAGTGTAAAATTGATTTTTAACAATCAATTAAACCGTCAGGCATCTACAAGTAAAAAAAGGGAAAATATTGAAGATTTGGATTACAATGATTCAACTACCTCTACAAAAAAACATTTAAAATTTGAAAATTGTACTTTTAATAACTGTGTTTTTAACGTCACCTCATGTGATTGCAATAAAGAAAATTAATAATAGTTAATTAATAATTAATAATTAATAAAGTTAATGAAAACGTTAATTAAGTTAATAAAAGTTAATTAAAGTAAATAAATAATTAATAATTAATAAAGATGTGTTTATTATTGTATATTTATTATATGTATATGTTATGATCTTCTACTTTTTTATATATTTTTTAAAGCCCGCCCCGACCAGCAAAAACCTCGGCTTCGCCTCGGTTTTTGCAAAAGTCGGGCGGGCAGTTGCCCGTACAGTCACTCCCGTACACGCACTTTCGGCTGGGAATGAAGAAAAATAGTATACGACCCATTGCCATTAAGTTGGATACCCAGGCCGGCGCTATAATGTCCTCGGCTTCGCCTCGGACATCAAAATGGCGCCGGCCAGGAAATCCAACTTTCTGGCCATGGGTCGTAATGTACTATTATTTGCACTCTCGAAAATATTATTGTCTTCAAATGTATGTTCAATGAATTTATATAATACGTAAGATAAATGGATTTATATATCGATATTTTCGAACCGACGTTTTGAATAAAAAATATATAAGTATAAGTATTTTCTTTTTTTGTCACATTTTGAAGGTTTCGTCACATCTTCGATGCAAATTGAGTTAGCTTTAATAATTAAATTTTGACTATAGAAAATAATAGAGGTTCTATAGGAAAAGTAATGGATAACCCTGAATAATTTCCAAGATCGTAGTTTTCAAGAAAATTTTTTAGACAAAAAATTTAGTTATATTCGTTAAAATAATTAATTGAAGATCTTCTCTTCAATCCCACTTTATTCTTTCAATTTCCTCAAGACTATTGAATTCTAGACATGTTACAACGAAATATTTTATTATTTTAATAGTTATTATTTTATTATTATTATTATTATTATTTTATTTTTATTATTATTTTAATATTTTTCACCGGCACGGTGGCGGAGTGGTGGAAACGCACCTCGGCCAATCGCGAAAGTTAAGCAGCGCTGAGCGCGGTTAGTACTTGGATGGGGAGACCATTTTCGTGCAGCTTTCGTGATCGGTTAGGTGTTTTTCATCACATTAATTCCACAACGCGAGCGGGAGGTGTGGAACGTTCTGTTTCGGTGTCATGGCCTACGCAATGTGACTTTGACACCCAAACAGAATATTTCGAAGACACCGGGCCATCTCGGGTGAGGTTTTCCCTGCTTCTCAGGGTTCCCTCTCCCACGGGCAGAACCCCGGGCAAATGTGAGGTGGTTGGGGATTAAAAAAGGTGGGGAAAAAGCACCCACACAGAGGTGGTGGGCGATGAACGCCTTTGAAGTTCTCCAGGCGGGGAAAAAAACGGCAGGAAGTGCCAAAAAAATGGCACAAAACTTGTAACATGTCTAGATCCAATAGACTTTTTT
Organism: Theocolax elegans; assembly: GCA_026168455.1. Lineage (NCBI taxonomy): Eukaryota > Metazoa > Arthropoda > Insecta > Hymenoptera > Cerocephalidae > Theocolax > Theocolax elegans. Next base: position 3,831 of record JANSJX010001230.1, read on the forward strand.
TTAGAAAATGTCCGTATATATATGTATGTGTGTGTGTTTTAACGTATACCGTCATATTTTTTAAACTGCTCTATCGACATTGGACATGTAATTATCGTTTCCTTTTTTCAAATTCATTTTTAGGCACGACCGCTACACGGGAGAGCCTTATATTTTCATCATCGCAAAATGTGTGATGCATCAAAATATACTAGATAATAGTTTGTAAGAAAAATTTATGTGTATTAGAATTCATTTAAGGCCCTCCCTAAAATGTATGTATGGATGTATGTATGTATGTAATCATGTCTCAAAGATAACTCAGTCAATTTTTTACCGATTTAGCTGAGATTCACAGGGTAACTTCGTCATAATGTAATTAGATAATGGTCCTATTTTCAGATATATAGCACTGTAACAGTTTAAGTTATGGCATTATTTTTAATTCCTTAGAAACGGTTTTGTAGCATTATTTTGAAATGTATTAATCCTACATAAAAACTTTATACGGACGAAATGTTCGTCTCAAAATAACAAAACTTTTTCTTATTGTACACTTAACGCTCAAAACAATATTTTCGAAGATAAACATAGAAAAACGGTCAAAATAATGAAAAAAGCACAAAAAACACGTTTTTTCGCAATAAAACGAAATATATTGTTTTTACTGAAAAACTTTTAATGAACGAAATGTTCGTCTCAAAATAACAAAACTTTTTTCTATTATACACTTAACGCTCAAAACAATATTTTCGAAGATAAACATAGAAAAACGGTCAAAATGATGAAAAGAGCACGAAAAAACACGTTTTTTCGCAATAAAACGAAACGTATTGTTTTTAGTCAAAAACTTTTCATGAACAAAATGTTCGTATTAAAATAATAAACCCTTTTTCTATTATACACTTAACGCTCAAAACAATATTTTCGAAGATAAACATAGAAAATCGGTTAAAGTAATCAAAAAAATATGAAAAAACGTTAAAAAGTTGACTTCTATTGTATAATTATTGTTGATGTAATATCATTTTCTTTTATCAGTATTTGTTGTATGTAAGTCTTCAATATCTTTCTCCGGTTCATCATTTTTGTCATCTGATAACTTGCTACCATCTTGTAAATCTGGTCCAACTATTTCAGAAATATAGTCAAGTGACGCCTTAACCGCCAATTTTTCAGTCTTTCTTGAAGTGTCAAATTTTGTACACCATTCTAAAATTAATTATAATTATGTAAAAAAGGAAAAATAAAATATTGAAATTATTAATATTGTTACTAAAAATGATTCCTATCTAACATTTTTGTTTTGAAGGCGTACTTTATTGAAATTCAGGTACCCAACTGGTATGACTTCATCATTTAAATGCACTACACTTTCATACTCCTCTTTAAAATAAATTAATTATTTTACAATTATTTTACAAAAAGTAAAAAATTATTTTCTTTTATGCTACAAATAAAAACTTACATTACAATACTTTTGATGTACAAAGGACAATTTAAACAAATGTTTCATACTCTCCTTCTCCTTCTCCAAAAATGTTTAAGCCATACTTTTCTTTCTAAAAAAATAATAAATGTATGTATAAAATAATATACCTGTTAATAGACAATTACATTGTAATCTATCATAAGATTTTTTAATAATATATTTTAATATAACAATTTCAAATTATAAATTTTATTTGTACCGTAAAATACAATTTCTATCTAAAAATTCTGAATATATATCTTATGTAGATAAATGCACTTACCACTTTTATAATTTTTGACTGTTTCCACTTGAAAATCTTTATAAAGTTGTGGTCTGAATTTTTGTTCTTTACCGTAATTATAAAATCAAAACAGACACTTAAACCCATAACAATATCCTTCTCGTACATCTTCATAAGCTATTGTCCTAAACTCTTCGTACATATAGTGCAATTGAAATTCTCCTTCAAGAAAAATGACCAAAATTGGAAGAGTGTGTTCACCTCTTGTAACTTCTCTATACCAAGTTGTTTACACTCTGAAATAAAAAGAGATTCCATGAATTCTAAAGTGAATGACTTTATGTAAATTTTATAAATAATGAATATAACGACATGATTAATATCAACATGATTTCTTTAGCTAAGAAAAGAAAACATATTATAATAATCATCATCACATCAAGAATTTATAACTTAGTTACAAAAAGTAAATTCAAGGTTTTTAATATCTGACCTTTTAAACAACGTGAATGATATTTATGATGCACTTGTTGAGTGAAACCGATTACTTTCAATAACGAATGACTAGGATGTAGGAAAGTTGACAATGATTGCGGAGCACTACCGTAACTACTAACTAAGAAACCTTTGTTTGAACTTGTATCAGCACTACTTATGTAAATATAAAATAAAAAGAAAAACCTATTATTATTGTAATAGAAAATAAAGCTAAATATTCAAAAACATAAAAAATATCACATTAAGTAATAACAATTGTTAGAAGATAGCACATTAAATATCAGTTAATGGATTGAAAATCTTAATGATGTTCGAAAAACACTTTAATTAATATTGCATAATTACATAATTTAACAATTGTTATATATGTTAAATAAAAATTATACTGTGCTTAAAATATAAATTTTATAAGCTCATTTCAAATTAATATCTATGTAATTTATATATTTACCCTGAATATGTTCTCGGTCTTAATAATTATAAGTGCCGTTCTTTTAAATTATTGTATTTATTATTACATAATAAGAACTTTAATAGTAAAATAATAAATACATCATTAAATGCAAACTTAATGTAATTTAAAATAAATTAAAAATGTAATAATAAAATGTCACAAACCGTTAATGTATACCAAATTAACCTTGAGAGACCAAAAATAGTTACTATTCTATTATTTTCAAACACTGCCAACATTGGACAAATGCTGGACAAGAGCTTCTGCTATTTTGTAATGCTCACTTAACTTTATATTAGAGTAACTAATATCATACAGTAAAACTTCATGAAAATCATATAAAAACTATGTGTATACGTAACATATATATACATAATGTATATACATAATTTTATATACACAATAAAATAAATAAACTAACGTTATATTTATTTTTTTTTTTTTTCTAGATTTTTGTGCCCTCTTTTTCCTGGCACTTCCTACCGCTTATCCCCTGGGGACTTTAACGGTGTCCACCTACCACCTATGTGTGGGTGCTTTATCCCTCCCTTAAAAACCCCACCATCTCGCATTCGTCCGGGGTTATGCCCGTGGATGAGGGAAACCTGTGAAGCAGGGAAAACCTCACCCGAGATGGCCGGTGTATTCGAAACATTCTTTTGGGTGTCAACCCAAACCGAAACCGAATGTTTCACACCTCCCGCTCACGTTGTGAAGTGTGAAAAAACACCTAACCCGCCACGAAAGCCAAGCGACCGAGAGTGTCACCCATCCACTTGGGTACCGCGCTCAATAGTGCTTAACTTCCGTGACCGGCCGAGGTGCGTCTTCGCCACTCCGCCACCGCGTCGGTAATAAACTAACGTTATATTTATTGTACGTTTAAATAGTGCCATCAGCGCCATCATATACACATAAGTATAATGTATATCGCATTTTATGTAACCCGCGTCCCGTATCCAAATTTGAATTTCAAATTTTTTTTATTATTTACCATAATATTTATTTATACTTAACAATTCTCTTTTTTTATTTATTTTTTAATACAAAAAATCGAATAAAAGAAAGAATTATAATAAAAAATTTTATTAACTAAAAAAAACTAATATTTTTATAACAAAATTTGATATAAAAAAATATAAAACAGTAAAAAATATTTACCACACACAAAAATAAAATTTTGAAAATAATCTAAACGTCAAACTCTGTAAAGCATGTTTTCAATATGTCCAAATTATTCTAAAATTTTAAATTAAAATTTAATTAAAATTTTTAAATAAAATTCAACAAAAAACTTTGTTTTTAAACTTGAAAAATTTGAACTTAAACATAAACATAACGAATTTATTGTGTCCGCGAATTCTAAAAATATATTGATTTTATATTACTTAAATATATTTGTCTTTTCAAATATTATAATTACTTTTTTCTTAATTTTTCTTAATTTATTTAATTAATAAAAAATAAAGAAATTATTAACGTTTATATGTTATTAATAACATTGTAATTTAAAATAGAAGTTAATAATTCACTCTTCATGTACATATTTCAATTTATGACTTTGTTCACTGAGTTTTTCACTTGACAAATTCATCAATTTAAACATAAAGTACATACATATAGGTACCATACACTACTCTAAATATACTACCAAAGAAGGCACCCGATAACACATCTTTGGGATCTAAATTAAATTTATATAATGCTCCAGCAATCATTCCACCAGCTGCATAATAAAAAAACAAAGCTTCATATAAATCAATTTCTTCAAAAATTAACAAATTTAAACAATATACATGAATGCTGCTCTATATCGAATAAATAAATTAATTATATTGTTTCATATAGACAAATTTAAATTGTACCATATTTTATCACATTTACTTACCTTTACTGTCCAAAATATACGTCCCATTAATATAGTTTTACCAAATAATCTTTAGGAGTGTGACTGTTGTTTGAGCGTTCTGAAGGAACGAGAAAGTGAAAATTCGGCAAAGAGTTGACCGTTATATAGAGTCATAAAAAAAAATGTCTCTTTTCCTTCGGTTCGCTACATACAACGCGGCGCGCTTCGTTTTAGCCTATACTTTCGTATAATAGCAGGGTTGAAGCATCTAGAAAACGTACAACTCAAAAATATAAAGAGCTACCGTGCTTAAACTTAAAAATTGATTTATCTACCAAAATTAATTAATTTGATTTTTATTCCTTTCTTAAATCCGATTTTTATTGATTTTATCCTTATTTTAAAATGCTGTCTATCTTATATGTAAACAAAAAAAACTAATAATAAAATTCGTCGAATGAACCACAAAGTTCTCCTTGTTTCCAAGTGAACCCAAAGTTCTCTTCGACAACTTACTCTGTTTGATACAAGAAAAACTTGCTAAATGAACCACAAAGTTCTCCTTGTTTCCAAGTGAACCCAAAGTTCTCTTTAACAGTTTACTCTATTTACTAAGAGAAAAATTGCCCAAATGAACCACAAAGTTCTCCTTGTTTCCAAGTGAACCCAAAGTTCTCTTCGTCAACTTACTCTCTTTGATTATTATTTAATTCTAAATAGGTTGAAATAATAAAATTTGAATTACTTTTTTTTTTATTATGTTTTCTTCTTTAATACTTGGATTTTAATTTTAATATAATATTTTACAATATAGATTGAATTTGAATATAAATGAAAAATTAAGAATTGAAAATAGAAAAATTGAGTGTGAAACACCAAGTTGCCTCTAGTCCGCCTGTGGACTAGATCAACCATAAATTTCTCCACTCGAGGGGTGATCAATGAATGATGCTGTGGTCCTTGGTGCTGGCCTTTTTATACGGTGACGATCTCATTTGAACCAATGTGTAAGACAAAGAGCTTCAATTTCGACGAATGAGGATGATCCTTGAATTTTCCTTGCTCGAATTTTCTTAAACGGGAGAAAAGCTGCACCAATTGTAGACCAAGTTAACGCCCACACACGCCTTCCTACATATATGCTCGTTACGTAAGAGAAAGATAAAAAACAGAATAGGAGAAAATTTTCGGAGCCCTTAAAGTAAAGTAGAGAGGGACAATATTTCCTTCTCTCTCGCACGCTCGCTTTTTCTTAATTTTATAATATTTCTTAATTAAACAATAAATGATAGATATTTTCAAAATTAGATATAATAATTAAATTCTGTATAAAAAGTTATAAATTTACAAATTTGAATGAAAGCTGTATGTTAATTTAATAAAAGTTATATTATAAAATATACAGATATTCATTTAACTATTATTTATTGTTGAATTATGGTTGAATCTAATAATCATTTTGAAGTATTAAAAAAAAATTATATTTATAGAATTTAATTATTAAAATCTTCATAATCCTTTACAAATCTTTTCGTATTGTATCCTTACTTTATTTACTATTATTTACTTTATTTACTACATATTCTCCAAAGAAATTCTATTTGTAGCAATAAATATTACCTAGTCCAAAAATGTTATTAGCAAGGTTAAAACTTGAGAGAATCGGTGCCGTATCGATCATTGCATTATATTATTTTTGGTATAGTATAATTGTGTAAGATAAATACGAACATAGAACCAATGACATAATTCATTACATATTCACGACTTCATATTTTTGTTTGTTTGAAAGCTTTCACGAAATTG
>JANSJX010001231.1:0-10125 GCA_026168455.1 Theocolax elegans
TGTATATATTTGTATAATCAGCTATAAATAAATCTGGTATCAATTAAATATGATAAAATGAACTATCATTTAATATTTCTACTCCAAAAATTGTACTTTTAGTAATAGAGATTTAATTATTATAAAATAATTATAGATTATTGTTTAATTAAAAGTTAAAGATTAATTAATCAAAGATTAGATATTAGAGCATAAATATTCTATTCCAAAGCATACAATTAATTTTTTTTATTTACATATAGTGTTAATCAAGAGAATTTACATATATATTAGTTAATATAAACTAAATAATTTAGCCGTGAAATAAATAAAAGTATTTTTAAGAAATAAAACGCATTGAGAACCCCCGAATAGAAAAAATTATCAACACTGTAAATCCCTTACCAAAATTCCGAAGGAAGCAAGCGCGACATTTTCCCAGACCCTTACACATCTGTGTACACTCCGGCCTCCGGCACCTCGAAAGACGTTATAGCTTCAATCCTTCATTAATATTATAACGTCAAAGCGGGGCTCACAAAGATAATTTTCCGATTTTTTATGTGTCGGCATAAGTACGGATACATGGTTGAATTTTCGGTGAATTATGCTGACGTCGGCATAATTACCCCAAAGTAAGCACAATTCCCATTTCCCGTAAGAATTTGTCGGCATAAGTACCGATTGATCAATTTATATATATATATATATGAATTATTATTAGGCTGATAATTAAAAACAATTTTTATATATTACTCTTTGAATTTTATACTTTAATAAATTCATTTTTCACTAAAAATAAAATTAATTTAGATTATAATTAACATCTTTAATTTCAGTAAATTATTACTGAATAGATATTCTAATTTTTTGTACTTAAAATCATTTACATAAAATAATTCATATATTTACTAACATTTAGCTTATTACAGCGCATACATACACCAATAAATTACTAACAATACTAGTTTAATTTTTCACTATTGTCTTTAACAAGTAGTTTTAAGTAACTGTTTTTGCGGTTAAAAAAATGTATATTACGATATTTTCTTCTTTTATGATAAATGTGCAATTTATGTTCATAAAGATTAAGATTTTTAATAATGGATAATCTGTCAAAATTTAAAGACAAAAATCTCACATCTTATAGCATTAACGTAAAAACGTCAATTCTATGTATAAAATCTCTATGTTTTTATTAATACAATTAAATATAACAATTTTTACTTAAACCCATTGTTTTTATCGTATTTAAATTTATAAAATAAATATTTTTATCTATATTATTTATTTAAAAAAATGCTCTCGGTATATTAATATTAATTTTTGTCAATCAACGAAACATGTAATATTACTATAATTTCTGACAGTTTAACGTTTATTATTATTAATCACCAAAATTTAATAGTTAAGTGCAATATAATTAAGTAGTTTTATAATTATATAGTTTTATATAAACTCTCACGCAAAAATATAAAAAATTATATAACTTTAAGTAAATTTAGGCTAAGAAAAATAATTTTACTAAATACTCTGTAAGAGCGAGAGAGAGAACATCAGTAGGCAAGGACAGAAGATCAGAGAGAGACAGCATGATTTTAAACAAGGATAGAAACTAGAAAAGGACAGCATGCGTTTAGAAAGAGATAGAAGACTCCACCCACGCTTCAAGGGCAAGCGTTGATCTTTTGAACCTATTAGGTTCAGGCATACACCCACGCATCGATCGATATCCAATGACATCGATCGATAATTTCGGGATCATTTTCCATCAGAGAGGGAAAGAAAATCACCGCCCTAACGAAAGCCTTCAAAAGCAGCCCTCCACCCTCGCAAGGGCAGTCACGCTAAACAAATCTTCAACTGTACAAGTCAAAGTCACGCCGAAATCTTCGGACATATTCTTTTATTCTGCCAGTCAGATCCGCAACGGTATTCACCAACGAATCAACAGAGAGGACCACCAACATCATCAACGATCATCGATCTCCAAAGGGATTTAGCCTTTCTCTGTCTCTCTCTCTCTGTCTGTCTGTCTGTCTCTCTCTCTCTTTTTAGAAGGGGCCATAGTACTCAATCAGCTCTTCTGGGGGTTTTAGACGATATAAGAAGAGCCATTGACCTGAGAAAATCACCATCTTAGTCCTATTTGATTTCTCTAAGGCTTTCGACACAGTTCCTCATGGTCAACTCATCCGAAAATGGGAGGACATCGGTTGTTCAGATATTGTCCTGAACTGGTTCTACAGATATCTTGTGGGTCGCACACATGCCGTTGTGGATGAGGTTGGCGTGTTGTCTGACTGGCTCGGGGGTGTATGCGGGTGTGCCTCAGGGCAGTGTTCTAGGTCCGGTTTTATTTTCCATCTTTATTAACGACCTACCTAAAGTTCTCAAATATAGTAATTATATGTTATTTGCCGATGACGCCCAGGTCTATCATTCGTTTTTTCCAGCCGATATTGTTAGTGGAGTTCAACGGGTATCTCACGATGCGAACGCGATAGCTAGATGGGCATTGGAAAACGGCCTTTCATTAAATGTAAAAAAACGAAGGTTATGATCCTGGGCAGTCAGGCTTACATTTCTCGTATTAACCTGAACACTGCTCCGAGAGTTAAATTGGGCGAAAATTTTCTGGAATACGAAACGTGGTAAAATCATTGGGTTTATTAATTACACCCACTCTCGACTGGTCAAACAAGTCACGGCGATCTCTAGGCGCGTTCATGGAGTTCTGTACTCATTACGCTATTACTACAAGTCACTTTCAATGAAACTCCGTAAGAACCTTGTGGAATCACTCATTTTCCCCACTTCGACTATGCGTGTGCGGTCTATAATGATGTAGACCAGACTAGAAATTTAAAATTACAGAGGTTATTAAACGCTTGCGTGAGATTTGTATGGGGCAATATAGCGAGACGTGACCATGTAACCCCGTATAGACTGGGACTGAGATGGCTGTCGGTTGAGTCCAGTCGCTCATACCTCATTGGCTCTCTGGCGTTTAGCATTATCGCTCATAAGTCACCTTCTTACCTGGCAGATCATTTCACCGAACTCAATACTCCTGGTCATATTCCTCGTTCCTCCTCCCGTCATCCACCTAGGTCACTCATGTATCTTCCCCCACGCACCGAAGCTCTAAATAGATCATTCGTCATTACATCCACTCGTATTCTAAATCTTTTTCCATCACTCACCTTCGATCCTTCATATGTAAATAAATTCAAAATCATGTTATTCAATCATCTGTTTGGGCTTGACCAGGCAGCCTGGTCTTTGCGGGTCACGAGTGAAGGCATAACCTCACGGTCCATCCCTCACCTGGATGTAGATGTGCTGTCGTGATCGTTCTAATTTAATTTATTTAGTACTTATTCAGTATCTATTTTACTCAGATTGTTAATCTTTTATTTGAATCTTTATTGTTATCATGCTTTTTCCTGCGTTCAATGATTTGTACTATATATTTTTTATTTAATTTTGTATCTTGTTTTATTCAATGCGTCTACCAATTATTAGCTTGTACATATATTTTATTTATTTATTTATTATTATTATTGTTATTGTTTTATACACTGATTTTATTCTATTTTATTTATTTTATCTTATCTTATTTTATTTTGTCTTATTCTACTTGATTTTATTTTATGTTATTTTATTTTATTTTATACCATGAGTTACCTATTGTTGCGAGCAATCGAAATCTATTACTTGTTAACTAGTTTTAAGAATTTATACGCTGTAGATATTTACATATGGTGCCTATGGGGTATCTACCCCCTCATGGCCGAATAAATAACTCAATCAATCAATCTCTCTCTCTCTCGTGCACACCCGATAGTACAAGTAAGTTTACCCTATTTGTAAAGAAACTTAATTAAAATAAAAAAATTATAAAAAGGACAATTATATATAATATATATTTTTATCTTTTCTTTCCTTATTGTTGTCAATTATATATATATATTTCTTTAAATAAAAATATAAATATATTTGCAAAAGGGAGGATTTGGCCTACACAGTGTGCTAAAGTCCTCCTTCAAATAGTAACAAGGTCCTGGCAGTGAATGAAAGAGTATGGTGTGAAGCCGATAACGCATTCCACATACTTAGAAATTCATCTGTTAGCATTCAGTCCTCCTTACTAGGGACAGAGAGCGAATGGAATATATATATATATATATACACGCAAGCGAAACCTGTGCTAGTGGATGTTGACTCATCCAAGCACAAATAATAATATTCTCATTTTATTTGTTTAAATAACATATTTATTTTAAACGTCTATTTGGACGTTACAAACTCACTAATGGATAAATTTCTTAATAATCTTAGAAAGTTTAGAAAGTTATTGTAGTTATAATATAACATTCCTACATTACGTCAGAGATAAAGAAATGGATTTATGTATAAATTACGTGCACTTGTACACAAATTTGTAAGAAGTCATTTAGATTTAGTCATATACACAACATATGTGACATGGACTACGTTATTGACATTCAAGGATTTCGGGATACCCATGGAAAATTCTTGCTCAAAGAAGTAGCAGTCGTAGCTCTCAATAAGGATTATACAGCGCACTGGATCGCATCACCTCCTCACTCATTCTCTGATTTACCTCTTAAAATTCAAGTACACAACAATTGGCTTAGTAGTTATTACCATGGCATTGAATGGTTTGAAGGTGATATATCTCATCGACAGCTTCACGCAAATTTACGCGAATTGGCGAGAACAGCTAAGCAGATTTTAGTTATTAATTTCGACGCTCGAATAACTTTAAAAAATTAAATAAGAAATCTATTCGCACAAGACCACCAACTCCAGGACCATTAGACAATCCACTTACGACTCTATAGATGAGGCAGGATACTTCACAGCTGAAAATGGAGACGATCTATCCACCTCGGCCATATACGCTACACCGGTACATAATGAATACTTTTCAATAAAGGGTGCTCTTCTATCATTAAGAATACCATCACAGGGTGTATTTCCTGCGGATCAGATCCCGAGGGTATTGACGAGACCGACGGGTTGCGTGATTAACACCGATATACATACACGACCTCGTTCACACTGGGTAGCCATTTACATTGATCGTCGAGGACAAGGAATCTTCTTTGACAGTTATGGTTTTCCTCCAACCGTTTCTCATCACATTAAAAGTTTACAAAGAAACACCGTTTCTTACAAGTGAAATACACAGCAGTTACAGAGTTTAAATTCTAAAGTGTGTGGACAATATTGTTTAATGTTTTTAGACTATATGAATCATGGTTACTCCTTAAACAAATTTTGTAATTCATTTACTTCAAATTATTTAAGAAACGATAAAATTGTCAAACGCTTCTACAAGCGTATTCGTGGTATTTCTTATAGAAATAAGCATAAAAATAAGTTTAATTTTCACGTAGGTAATGGTCATAAACATTCAAAATTATGTATTCAAACTTGTAAACCCAAATATGTTATTCTTAAAATTTCTTAATACACACAAAATAATATTAAGCAGAAATATATACATTAATTTTTACATAATAAAATGTACAAAATTTAATATTATTCATAAATAAATTATTTTAAAACAATAAATAATCTATTCATTTATCGCACCTATACACTTACCTATATATCCTATTTATTAATTTTAAATATTCATTGAAAATATCCAAATAAAATATAGTACGTATAACCTATTATACGTGTACTTCTCGCTCTTTCCCTCTCTTTGTACCTATACCTGTGCATCCTTTGGAAAAATAAAGTAACAGCCGAGTCTCCAAACTCGCAGCGTAGCCCCCTATGCATACGATGTCGTATCCCCCGCGTGGGCCCACGCATACCCATTCATAATACGTCACGAGAGTTTTCCTCCCAATAAGGCAGACAAGTATCACCCATCCCCTCCATCAAGTTTCAAAAATACATTAAGAATAAGGAAAAATGCATCACACCTCCTCCACAAGACCCCCGCTCACTCCACTCCTCCCCACCTAGAATATACCGCCAAAATTTTTTAATTAAACAGAGTGGAAGTTTTCCTACCTCCCACCACCTTCGACATCTTGGCCGCCATCTTGTCCCTATAGTCCCCCACATACTACTGTCGACGTCACACAATTTAAATAAGTAATTAGATAATCCTTGAGGAAACGCCAAAGCCACTTTAGAAATTCAAATTTGCGCCAAAAATGTAATCGATTATTCTATGTTTATTGTAAAACTAATTATTTTAAATAAAAAGAGTTGTCCCCCCTAGCTATCATAAAAAGCAACATTTCTGCCAAGTGAGAGTAAATAATATTGTTTCGTTTTTCTGAAAACTTTGACCTACTAAAAAATGGTAAACATAACCTCTTCGTTTAGTAGGTCAAAGTTTTCAGAAAAACGAAACAATATTATTTACTCTCACTTGGCAGAAGTGTGCTTTTTATGATAGCTAGGGGGGACAACTCTTTTTATTTAAATAATTAGTTTTACAATAAACACGGAATAATCGATTTCATTTTTGGCGCAAAATTTGAATTTCTAAAGTGGCTTTGGCGTTCCTTTAAGGGGACTCCGTACTGATAGTTTCAAAAATTCGCCACTTGAAAATTTGCGAGCTTAAGCGGTGCTGCCGTCAGGTAGACTGAGTTCGTATTCGACAATAATTATGGGCAATTAAAGAAAATAGAGTTTCTGCCATAAAATCGAAGTTGAGCGCCATAGCTATTGATGTAATGATGAATTACATATTGCTTGGCCGATCGAGAAGTCAGTATTTTCAATGGATAGTGATAAGTATGAATCAATATACTAAGAAACACATACCGCAGTCACTCCGTACTTTTCACTTTTCGTCGAAAATACTGACTTTTCGATCGGCCAAGCAATGTGTAATTGATCATGACATCAATAGCTATGGCGCTCAACTTCGATTTTGTGTGGTAAAAACACTATTTTTTTAATTGCCCATAATTACTGTCGAATACGAACTCAGCCTACTAGAAGGCAGCTCCACTCAAGCTCGCAAATTTTCAAGTGGCGGATTTGTTCCCTTAATTGTTGTATTTACAATTTTAAAATTCATTAGTGTTATTGAATATTACATTTTGTCCTTATGATTATTACAAAAAAATACGAACTTGCGACACTCTACCGTTATACGTATATACGTGTATATGTACGAATGTATGCGTGTACGTATATACATACGATCGAGAAGTACTATATTGCAATAAAAGTCGAGCAACTAACAGAAAATAGTTGTTAGAAACGTAAAGAAACGTAAAATATTTTCAATACCTCATCGATTATGCAGAGACACATCTTACACGACCGTAGCTTCAAGGATCTCGCGCTGCTGTCTATATCGATAACCCGAGCGTCCGCTGACCGTAGTCAACGTCGATCATCGCTACACGGACCCACGGTAATCCCGGGGTTCCACCTTCCGGGAAACAGATTTCGTTGCAACTTTGAGAGGTGTTTTCTGGTACCCAAAATGAAAGAATTCATATGAAATTCAATCTCATAGACTGTTTGACGAAATTTATACGCAGTTATTGAAAAAACGTGAAGAAAATATGTTTAAGCTTAATCGCCAATAACTCGGAAAGAAATAGACGTAGTTGCTCAAACTCAATTCATTAAATAGTTGAGATCAAGTAGACATAGTTTAAATAAAAGAAGCTCAAATATCTCAATTTGGACAAAAGTTATGGAAAAAGTAAGAATTAGATAAATTTTAACGAAAATTTAGTATTAAAATTTGATAGACTTTTTAGGCAAATATTTCGTCTAATTCTTACTTTTTCCATAACTTTTGTCTAAATTGAGATATTTGAGCTTGTTTTTTTTTAAACTATGTCTACTTGATCTCAACTATTTAATGAATTTGAGTTTGAGCAACTACGTCTATTTCTTTCCGAGTTATTGGCGATTAGGCTTAAACATATTTTTTTTACGATTTTTCGATAACTGCGTACAATTTTCGTCAAACAGCCTATGAGATTGAATTTCATATGAATTCTTTCATATTTGGGTACCAGAAAACACCTCTCAAAGTTGCAACGAAATCTGTTTCCCGGAAGGTGGATCCCTCCTTGTAAGTACCGATAATCTTGATCCCAAATACCGTCATAAATGGTAATAATACTAATTTTTACAAGTAAATTTATTCACTATCTTATTAAAATTCTCATAATTATTGAAACATAATATTAATAAACAACAATTTATAAGTTATTGAAATTGTTAAATTATAAGAAAATAATTACTTTAAACTGTCATAAATATGTCGCGTCCCGACGAAAATTATATTATTATTTTTCGTAAAAAGTACTGCGTAGTTTAGAATAAAAATACGGCGTAGAAGACGAACAAAATAAGGTTGATAAAGAATGATTCTAAGTAAATGCAGTAATATAAATAGAGCTAAGGAACAGATTACTTTACGAGTGTTTCAAACGAAAAGAGACTGATACGTAGAGTTGAAGATATTATTCAAAGCCAATACGCATAGAAGCGGGATCGCCGATAGTGAGATCGAAACGAAGGGTTACGCAAGAGTTTTTTTTGTACTATACTATAATATCAATGCTCGGAGAAGAGCCGGCAATGGAAAACATCGACTAGAAAATTCGAGCATTAGAAGGAAGTAATAAATTAAGCCGTTCTTTGGGTAACGTCGCAGTAATGAAAGGGGGACAGCAAATTCTCCGAATTAACTACCAAGCGATACAGAAAATGCACGGGATTCGATAATTTTTAATCACGCACATCTAACGGCCCAATCGGGTGCAAGCACAGAAAAATCGAGAACTACTTACACAATTTCCATATAAGGCAAAGTGTAAGACAAGGACAGATGCATAGATTTTTAGGGTATATAAAGAGGACCCAGAACAGACACAGCCACTCCTAATTTTTCTACTAAAGTTTTCATAAGGCGAAGCTCTGCTAGTCAACTCTTTGATTTTTATCCGAGGACGTGGCACTGCTACTCGGACTTTAAAACAATACGCATTCAAAATCAAGGGAGATCTTCTATTCGGGAATCGAGACGCATCGTTGACATCTACGAGCCATAGTCAAGGAACTACGACTTCGACATCTGGAAATCATCGGACTCCAACAGCATACACATCAACGTCGACCCCCGCAGGTCTAGCAGGACATTATCTAGCAATTTGACACCGCTATCCACGTTCGAGGCGGACCTTCATTCCTCACCGTATACACACACATATATATATATATATATATATATATATATATACTTATATATATCTATATATTTGGGTACTTAAGGTATATTCTTTTCGGCTATCTATACGCTTGTATTATTCGTAAAGGCAAACCTGATATTTTATGTTATTTCGATTGCTGAACCAACCGTTTTCTCTTAAACAATTATTATTTGATACTACAATTTATTTATAATAATTATTCGTTGCATTGCATTTCATTTGCAATATCACGGTTTGAATTGCAATTTATTAACTATAATTCATGTTTTAAACGACAACAATTTTTAATTTAATCTGCATTTATTTATAATAATTCTTATTTCGATTATTAATTATTAATGTTTATAATAAATAACCTTGTGTATATTTTATTCTATAATGTGTTAACGTGTTCGCCGCACACTTGTTTATTTAATCAAAATTAAAATCGTTATTTGACTTGTTACATGCATACTTTTATATATGTGTGCCTGTGGCTGGATGTGCATGCGTGGATTGAAGAGTTAGGCTAATTTATATGTATTTGTGAATAGTTTATGAATATTATATACGCATGCAAATTTGCATAGTAAATACCTAAATTATAAAATATATAATCTAGATTTTATAAATAAAAAAACTAACTACATTAGGCCATTTGTGCGTATATAATATCTATAAACTCAGACGAACATTCGAAATAATATTTCAAATACTAGTACTAAGTTTTGAATAGGCCAGATGAAAGTAAGGAAAGCGCTCTACAAGGCCAATGTCAGGTAGCGAAAAGTGCGTAGTTGCACTCTCCCCCTAATTATGACGTCAAACTAATTTGGGGAGAGGTGCATTCCTGCCCACGCTCTTGGCCTTTATACCGGTCGATCAATTTTTCGTCATCGGCCGGTTCGCAATTTACGCT
>JANSJX010001232.1:0-10124 GCA_026168455.1 Theocolax elegans
TTGAAGCACCATTAGATGTGAGCAATAATAGCAATAATTAATAAATGAATAGATGATAAAATAAAAATAATAACAATATATAGAATAATATTTTGAAAAATTAACGACATAATATGACGATTTGATTAGCTAGATCGAGAGAAAAAAAAAGAATGAAAGAAACAAAGACAGAAAGAATGCGAGGGTACTTTTTATTAACAATGTGGTTAATATTACCATGACTGATTCTGTCTACTTGTTGATGGTCTTTTTCACTATTCAAATCAATTTGTGTCTCGGCGGTAACCATATAATTAAAGAGTTCGTCTTATTGCATGTACTTGCTGTAGCGCAATACAGCTCATCCTGCTTTTCCGGAAAGTAAAAAAAATATCATGTGGTATATTTCTTAAATAATTAACTTACCATTAACTACTCAATTATTGCTTATTGAAAGTGTATAGATACTTTAAAAATTTGTTGAATAAATCTGTTTTAACACCCTTGATACATATTAATGTTACACAATGATTAAAATTAAATATATTATATTTTCTTTGTAAACAAAAACTACGAAACTCTAATTAAAATTAAAACTGTACTTCCGAAAAAATAATTCGTATTTTTAAAATTTTTAGCATACCTTAGTTATAGGTAAAAGAATTAAATTTAAAAGAAAATAGTGAATTGAAATAAACTTACATGAATTTTGTGGTTAACACAAGTTCTCCGATGCAATCGAACTCTCACAATCTAGTGTTGTTGTTTTTAATAATGTTGCAGTCGAACGCTTTTGAACTCGTCTGCGTAATCTCAAAGCGGAATGGTCGTTTTGACATGTTTGCTATTTACCATGTAAATAATACATGCTTTTATGCGCTTTAAACCCAAATATCATGCTACAGATGTCAATTCTTTTTTTCAATCACCTGAATTTAATCTACCAACGTGGCATGGAACCTACCTGCTGTGAAGTCAGTCGTATAAGAGACTTTTTCAACTGTAAATTCATATAAATTAAACTTTGTGTATAAAAACACATTCAAAATTTAGTGTTTTTTAAGTTATACTACTGAAAGGAGATGAAAACTTGATGTTCTACTTATTTTTAAAAATTTTTACTCTCACTTTAAAAATTTACCCTTTACATAATTTTATAATTTTTTATTATAAGTAATTTTGTAATTTTATACACCCCCTTTCCCTCTTTATAAAGTTCTAGCACGTGGACATTTTTCTTTAGTTAATCTATGACATCAATTACAAAATATTTTAAAACAATTTAAAGAAATTACATTATACACCTATTTCAAAATTGCTCATTCTATAAATTTCTTTGTTACTCAATTAAATACTTATTTATTTATCACATACTGAGATACTATTTAAGTCTCTAATCTAGCAGTTAAGTAGTAAAGCAATATATTAGAATGCCCAAGGAAAAACATTTCACATTTCTGTCAAATGGCTAATTCACAATAGATAAGATTCAAAATTACTAAACGGCATTTCACAACTTACATTTTAAGTCTGCAAGGAATCATTATCGTCAAAATAAAAATGTTTGTCTGTATATTGGATTAATTATGAAAGCACAAGTATTGTGGAAGAAACTGATTGATTCAAACGTTGAAGAAGGTAATGTACGTCAGTTGTATATAAGGACGGATTCAGTACGAAGCAAAGTAATGAAAAAAGTGTAAGTATTTGACATGTTTTTAACAATTGGTTTTATTAATCTTTGCCTTTCGCTTTAGATCGCAAAATTATCTTTTTTCAATAAGTATATACAATCTAGCAAACTTAAGCCGAGCTTAATATGTCACATCGTGCTTTAAGATATGTAAATCTATGAGTATTTGGAATGTACTTTATTCACTTATTTTTCTATTTTATTAATTTATTAATCATTAAATAATCTTAAAAAATTATAATTCTTTAAATACTTTTACATACATATACAGATCAAATAAAATTGAAAATAACATTGTTTGTAAACAGCATAACCTAAAAGTTTTAAAGAATTATAATTATTTAAGATTATTAATAAAGAAGAGATGAGAGAAGGAGAGAGAAAGAGAGGAAAGAGAGAGAGAGAGAGAGAGAGAGAGATAGATAGATAGATTATTGTTTTGCAGCCTTGGGGTATAACCCTATCTGGCTGAAATGAAGTACAGTAATAAGTACATTAATAGATTAAATACAATTCAATTAGAAGTACATTAAAAGTATAATTTACAGTAAATATTGTAAAAAAAGTCATTGAAGTTCGGTTAATACATTAGAGTTGATGTTGAAGTTTGGTGACTACGTTAGAGTTAATGTTGAAGTTCGGTAAATATATTAGAGTTGATGTTGAAGTTCGGTGAATACAATGGAGTTGAGGTTGAAGTTCGGTTGAAGTATTCTTGAAGTTCATGGAAGTACGTTATGAATATAAGTGAGTGCTTGGCAGGTAGTTAACCACAAGAAAATATAGCTAGTTGATACGCCTTGGAATATTTAATCAATTACATTAACTGGTTTATCATACTACTGACATCTTCGATTTGGTAGACAATTTAGCTGACATTCAGAAAGTAGTGGTATAAGATTAGAATTAGAAGTTTCCCAGCATGCAGACGACTAAGTTGCGCACTACTGGTGGATCGTAGTTTTTCATTTTGGCAACCTCTTTAGGCCTTTCTATAAAAGTAGATAAGTCTTCTGAGGCCATATAGGAGAAATGAAAATTTGGAACCGCCTCCACTTCCAAAGATCGATTGTGCCGTATGATTTCTAAGATTATCAAGTTTAGAAAGGACCAAGTTCCGAGCGTTTGCAGAAGAGATTTAATAATTAGAGATGTTGATGTATTTGATTTTTCATTTTCATAATTTTCAGTACATTTTTATGAGATGTTGAATTTTTATCTTTTTTATCTTTTGACGTGTTAATATTCTGAGTCCAGGAACGTGTAGACAGGACGTGGCTTGCAATACTAGTCAGACCTAGTACCGTTAATAAATTATTAACAGCCTTCTGAGGCGGATATTTCGAAGCTGACGGCAATCCGGATACTTTTAGTTCACATTGGGTCGACATTATACTAGTTTCGGATAGTGTGTTAATATCCTTGCGTACATCGTTAATTTCTTTTTGAAATTGAGATTGTGTAGCGACCATTTTCCTCTCCAAGGTCAATCAGATGATTCGTTATTCTCTCAATATTTCTCTCAAAATTATTTTGAAATGCAAATAAACCAGGGAGGAGCTGTTTCACTATGCATGTTAGATAATGAAGTGTACCGAGGAAAATGAGCAAGTCTTAGAAATGATTCTCTTATAAACCTGTAGTACAAATTTTATTACGAGAGAATAGCAGCCACCTGGCGGATGATCACTACACTACAAGTGGTAGCACGTGTTTGCTTTAAATTAACTATACCTTAACTCTTATGCACAGTACATGTAGCTTGATGCAGTATAACAAAATTATTTCATAAAATTCTAATATAGAGTACTTAAGGATGAACAATAAAAATACGCACTGATTAGTTCATAAAGTCAGTAAGAGTAATTTCACTACAAGAAATTGAGACCGTCACTTAAACAAGCAGAATATTAATATTCACGTCACAAGAGTCACAAGAACAATGAAGAGTTGATACTAAGCGTCGTCATTATGTAATATGATCGGTCACGACTATGTCATATATGGTATTATGAACGGACCTACCAAGAAAATGTAACCGCACGGGATTAAAATTTCCAATCTGTTAATCAATAAAATGTTTAAGCACTTCAACCACTATCACGATTTTAAACAGAATTCGTATCACACATGCACCAATACACTACACAAACTCTCCAAATTAAAATCCAACGATTGTGAGAAGAAAAAACTGGAGGCGCTCGTAAACACGTGTGGCACCTGCCTTGAACAGAGAGAGAGAGAGAGAGAGAGGTTAATGTATTAACACTACGTAAATTATTAATTCAGATGACAAAGAATTCTTGAAGAATTTAAACGTAAGTAAGGAAGGCGAACTTTTACGTAGAGAGAAGCCTAAGTACGTGAAAACGCCCGTCTACGTTAAAAAATGGAATTTTAAAGGAGAAAGAGAAAGCAAAGAAACATAAAAAAACTGAGGAAACATACAGTATGAATAAAAATTTATATAGTTCAAGCAGCATTTTGAATCAGATTCAGAAAAGAAAAAAGCAGGAAACGAAAAAAGCAAGGATACAAGCATGAATCGAAGCAAAAGTAAATTTGTAATGAAAAAAAGTGTAATGGAGAGTCAAAAAATGAGCAGAGAAATGATACATATGAAAGAGATGACGATATAGAAAGATTATTAATGTCAGATAGTTTTAATAGCATTTTAGGATCAGATTCCGATAAGGAAAAAACTGAAAATGAATATAGCGAAGATAGAAGTATGAAACCAAGCAATAGCAAATTTGTCATGAAAAAAGGTGTAATGGGAACGTCAAGAAATGAAAACGTAATCAAAAAATGATGTTGAAAAATTATTGTCAGATGATGAATTGGAAAAATAGAAGTGAGCATGAGTTTCTGAATTTGATAAAGAAGGGCAGAGAGCGAGAAAGAAGAAGGCACTGATATAAGAAATTTAATTAGTAGAAAAACGAAGAAGAGAATCAGGAGAAACAACGGAAGAAACGAAAGTGAGGGGTGACAGTTCAAAAAAGAGAATTACAGGGATAATGAAAAACTCAGAAACATGCAGGAAATGAAAGAAAAAAAAGAAAGAGAATGCAGCCCGATCAAATTCAACGATTTGTAGGGATATGCGTATAGAGCGTATTAAAGAATTGCAGAAAGAATTGAAGCAATTAAAAGACTTGTTTGTGGAAGATAGACGATTGAAAAGAAATACAGGAAATAATTCAGATGAAAACGAGGTAATTAGAATATTTTTTGAATGAAAACCAATGAAAAAACCTTAATTTCGTCTTAAAGAAATAAATATATAACTTTATATACCTATACACGCAAAATATACACGTCGTAGATTGTATATATGTATATTTACGTACGCGTATATGTGCGTGTATAGGTATATAAGAGTTATATATTTATTTCTTAAGATAAAATTAAGATTCTTTTATCACACACACACACACACATACAGATATCTATAAATTGATACAATTTCATATAAACTAACAAGTAGACCATCACATGTTGGTTACGGATCTTCTTGAATTCTAGGTTATATTTTTTCTTACTAAAATATAAAGAATGCCAGATTTTTAGACTTTAACACTCAATTTACCAAGTTATGGACCAATGAAGCAAATTTTGTAAAAAAAATCAAATCCACTTTAAACGTTTTATAACTCGAAAAACAAATACAGTTATAGATACTCAAACCAAATTTCGGACGAAAGCTAAGATCAAGTAGATACGATTAGAAAAAAGGAGTTCAAATAGGTTGATTTTCTCAAAGTCATGGAAAGATAAGAAATTAAGACTTTTAAATAAAAATACAATACATTGTTACTACTTTTTGGTTTAAATTTCTTCAATTTTTTATTTTTTCCATAACTTTGAGGCAATTAATCAATTTGAGATTTTTTTTTCTTCTTTATATTTTTGTACAAGGAAACATACTAGAATTTTAATAAGATCTAGTCAACCAAACATATGATGGTCTCCTTGTAAGTTCAGGCTCGTTGATTTGCTACAAATTTAATGCAGAAATAACGCTTCAAGTATTAAATTTTTCTAGTAATATTCCCCTTTTTATTTTCACAATCTACATACACTGTGATTATTCGATTTCAAATTAATTTAATTAATCTCATTAATGATTATATATATAACTTGAGACATTATTGAAAAAAAAAACGTAACAGTAATTTAATAATTAATAATTGTGTACAGTTTGTAATCAAATAATCACAGTGTATGTAGATTGTGAAAAATAAAAGGGGAATATTACTAGAAACATTTAATACTTGAGCGTTATTTCTGCATTAAATTTGTAGCAAATCAACGAACTTGAACTTAGTTAACATGACCATATTAATTTACACATATATGTACATCTCTCTTTTCTCTCTTTTTGTTTTGCCCTTTGATATATTCAATCGAAATTAAAAAAAGGGTAAGTCGCGCAAAATGATCTTCTTTAGATTAATATTACAAAGTATCTTTAAAACTTAATTAAAAAAAAATATATATAAATTTTTAATTTTTGTTGCAATTAAATTTTAAGCTATATTCAAAACAGAGGAAGAGAAATGAGAGGAAAGAGCAGGAAATAGATAGGCAAATAAATTTATATACATAATTTTTCGTTCTACAGGAGGAAAATCCACTGACTATGTGTCGCAAAGGCGGAAATGGACGGTCGCAATTATGCAACATTTACAATGTGTGGTTGGACCAGGCTGATCTTACACACCTGCAAAGGTATTATTATTCTCCAAAAGAAATGACACGGGGGACTTTTAAAAATTGTTAGTCGGTTCAAGTAATCTGATTAATATGTGTGCCGTGGAAAGTCCAAAAATAGTTCACCGATTCCTGAGGATATAATGGACGCTGTGGAATGTAATTGAAACATTTATAAATTTTATTATTTGCAATTGTATTTAAAATAGTACATTACGTTAATCATTAAAATTTAATTTCAGATTACGTTAACAAAAAATGCTCGTTCAAATTAAAACCTGCTGAATTCACCGCATGCGTAACATGATGTGCGCGACTATAAGAAACCCTAAAATATAAGGAAAGATACGTTTATTAGTTATATATGTTTATGTGTTTTAGTTAATAACTTGGAAAATAAACAAATGAATAGTTTTTAATTATATTACTAAAATATTAATAAAATATATGTGTTAAAAATAAAAAGATCAAAGTTCTAAATTATGTAGAAATGTGTTATTAATATATTTCTCACTCTCTCTCTCGCTCTCTCTCGTTCTCTCTCTCTCCTCTCTCTCTCTCTCTCTCTCTCTCTCTCTCTCTCCTCTCTCTCTCTCTCTCTCTCTGAGTTGAGTTGGGCGTCTGCTCTGACTGGCTTGGGGTCAATTCAGGCGTACCGCAGGGCAGTGTTCTGGGTCCATTACTCTTTCAATTTTTATTAATGATCTCCCGGAGTTCTTCAATACAGTAATCATATGATTATACTGATGATGCTCAGGTTACTACTCCTTTCCTCCGGACGAATTCGAATTGGGGGTCCAGAGAATCACACATGACGCAAATGCGGTTGCGTCCTGGCCTCCCTCAATGGTCTAGATTTAAACATAACAAAACTAAAGTAATGATCCTGGGCAGTAAGGCATATGTCTCGCGTATGGACCTAACCGCTGCCCCGCGAGTTATGCTTTTGAACAAATCGCTCCAGTACAAAATCAAGTAAAATCACTTGGAGTCTGGCTACTGCCAACTCTGGACTGGTCCAAACACGTTTTGGCAATTTCGCAGAGGGTGCACGGAATCTTACGTTCGTACGGTTTCATAAACGTGCTTTCTCCAGATACACCCGAAAATTTCTTGTTGAAGCCTTAATATTACCTCACTTCGACTATGCTTGTGCGGTCTATAACGATTTGGACCAGACCAGAAACTTAAAGCTCCAGAGGCTCCTGAATGCTTGCGTAAGAGTTGTTTGGGGAAACTTGCGTAGATTTGATCATGTGACGCCCTATAGGTTGAAGTTGGGCTGGCTATCTGTTGAGTCGAGACGATTATTCTTCATTACCTCTTTATCATTTTCCATTTTATCACATAATTCTCCCCACTACCTAGCAGACCACTTCATCAAACTCAAACAGCTCATCTAATTTACGCATCTCATTCGCCATCCTCCCAAACCGCTGACCTATCTTCCCCCTCGCACCGAATCGCTACATAAATCATTTGTCATTACGGGCCACCAAATAATTAAACCGCTCTCTATCACGTCATTCGATCCATCCCTCATCGTCGCATTCAACAAACTGTCTTCACCCATTTTCTTCGTTCTCGACTCCTTAGCTTGGGAGGAAAGAGCGACTCGAGAGAACCTCATCGTCCGCCACTTAAGCGACCTATGCGATTTAAATATAAGTGTTTTATGTGATACTAGTAATGTAAGCGACCTAGCGACACAGAGTGAGGATAATGCTGTTAATGACTAATGTGATAATTTGCGCTGTGATATTTTTAATTTTTTCTAATTTTGTGATACTTTATTCATTATCAGTATTATTTTTCTTCATCCAGTATTATTTTTTTTTTTTAGCATAATTTATTCTATTAATTTGTAATTTTTTCTTTTACTCATTTTTATTTTTACCTTTTTATTTTTATTCTTACCTTACACTCATTCTGTTGTCGCTCGTCCCATGTAGTTAGCACTGTATTATCTATCTCGTTTGCGTTTTATTTTCATTGTTGTTTATTTATTTATTTATTTTGTTTTTACTTTTAATTTTATTATAACTTTTTTCTCATTTTGTATCTTTATCCGTTTTACTTGCGTTTTATTCTTATTTTATTTTTATTTATATTCTTATGCGCTTTTTGCTTTTATTGTAATCTCATCACTTGTTATTTTATTTGTTATAATTCTAATTTGTATTTTATTTTTATACACTGTCAGTGATGTATATATTTTTTGTGTTTACGGGGTTTCTACCCCTAAAACCTAATAAAGTTATCTATCTATCTATCTATCTATCTGTCTCTCTCTCTCTCTCTCCCGCTCTCTTTCTCTCTCAATAAAAATAAAAATAACAAACTCATTTCATCTAACTCATTTTCCATCTCTCATACTAACATAAATCGTCTTTAAAAACTCATTTTACAGCCATTGAAGCATCTATCTATCCGAGATCTTTCGATGTCATCGCTTTAACCGAAACCTTCCTTACTGAACACGATTCATCTGATATTTTTCATCTACCTGGTTATGTATTGCACAGATTGGATCGTGTAGGTAGGGGAGGCGGCGGGAAGTGGCGGCGTACATACGTGAGGAGTTTAAGGTTAGCGTTGTTGCAAACTCGGATCCGGTTTTTTCTAACAAACCGGAATTCTATAATTCTACGTTTGGTGAGCGGCTCATTAATGTTTCTTTTAGCGGTGGTATATCGTAGACCAACAGCCGCCTACCCTAGCGAGTTTTTGTGATGTCCTTGCGGATATTTTACCTGATTGCAACAACGTTACCGTCACGGGTGATTTCAACATCGATATGAACTCGAATAGTGCAGCCGGCTAACATGATGAAGTCGAATCTGATGGCATTGGGCCTTTCACTCATACATCGGAGCCGACTCATCATGCAGTGGACGTCGAATGGTTTCTCTCACACTTGGTTAGACCTCTTCCTGATTCGTGAGCCGGTGCCAAACTTCAAATATCTGAAATCAACTGCTCCCTTCGCAGCCGGTCACGACTCCAATTAGTCTGGAAATAATAGTATCGAGTAATCAAAAAATAGGGGAGAGGAAGTTTTGGAGGAGAAATCTGGAATGAGTTACGTACCTGCAGTACGTAAATGAGTTCGTACCTGAAGTACGTAATTGTATTACATGCAAAGTATCATCAGTGTGAAGCGACGTTAAGCAAAAAAAAAAAAAAGAAAAGAAAAAGTTATGTACCAAAAGTACGTAATAAAATTATGTGCAAACTACGCGCCAATATGTGCGTAACAAATGTTCGAATTTAGCATTTAACAATACGACTTTTGGTACGTGCTTTTGTTACGTAACAAAATTACGTATTTATTTTCAATAGGGTATGTATATATCTGTATTATGGGTGTGTGTGCGTGCGGCGGAATATTTATATAATATATATATTTTAAAATTGTTTTTTCAAGAATGCATAATTATGTATTTTTCCGTGCGCAAAAAAAGTTGTGAACATAACTTGAAAGAATGTGTATTTGTTTACTCATTCTTGATAAACTCATAAAATTTTAAACGTATAATCATAATAATACGGATCTAAAATTCAATGTAATCTTTAAATACAGATGCAAAATTGTTTGAAGATGAATAATATTAATCAGTATAACATACACTTTTCCAATATCCATATGATATATGCAATGGGTTAAAAATTAAATATATTAATTATTGCATTTTTAAGATAATTCCATTAAAACAGTATAGGCAAAAGAAAATTC
>JANSJX010001233.1:0-10120 GCA_026168455.1 Theocolax elegans
AAATTATTTTGATATTTTTCACTTTTTAACACTTCACCCTTAATTCCCACCCTTAAAATAGGGGATGCTGAGAAAATGTCGAAAAAACGCAGAATACCCTTTCGAAATAAAAATAAAACAATAATACAATAACATAGAAGTCTTCAAAGATACAATCAAATAACAATAATCGGATATTGATGACGTCATTTTTCTTAATAAGCACTTTAATATATATAACAAGCACTAATATATACAGCACTTTAATAATAACAAACACTTACACGCACGTACACACACGAACACATACGCGCACATGCACACACACGCACACGTAAACACGTATACTCATGCTCACACACAACAAAAATCAAATAAAATTTAAATTACCCTTTTCCAATTCACCTCCACCCTTCCACCCTCACCCCTTTACCTTCTATCCGTTACTCCCAATAGTATCTATCCATAATAAAAAAATAACAAATTCCCTAAATTCCGCTAAATTAAAAAGAAAATGAAAGCAAAAATAGAAATTCAGATACCGGACGGACGGACACCGGACGGACGGACACAGAATTTCTTGTTTTGCCCCATATATCAACAATTTTAATACATTACCATTAAACAAAGTTACCAAATTGTTCCATTAGGTCCATACTATTAATTTATTACAAAAAAAAAATACATTGGAAGGTGTTTTTTAGGGGGTGGAAGGTTAAACGTGGAAAGACCACGAGACGACTTTATTACTTTAATATAATAAGGATATTTATATTGTTTAAGGGTCAAGCCTGGGTTAAATGTTATAAATAAATAAACAATTATTATTAGAATAAATTTTTTTTTTTAATTCTTCTTACAAATTTATTTTTTTTACATAATATAATATATTATACTTTATATTATCAAGATAAAAAATGTTTATTATGTATTTTTAATCCTGGTTATTAACTTCTAATGATATTAAAAAATTGATCAATTTTTGCAGTTGCCGCAGGATATTGAAGCACTGAATGCATCTTTAATGTCTAATAGGTCTTAAAATGTTCATGGAACATATGTTTACAGACTTATGTTTATCTTTTTTTGAAAAAAAATTAATAACAATGTATTAAATATAAAAGTTGATAATAATAAGAAAAATAGTGAATGTTATGTACGTATACGTACATAACATTCACCTAAAACTTATCTTTTTGAAAATTGGGCAACATAAGTCCGTAGAAATATATATTTTAAAAGTTTCCCCAAAATTTCAAAGTGATTCATCAACCTGGCTCTGAAATATCCTGCGGCAAGTAAGCTAAAATCATTAAAAAACCGTTAATGAGATAAATGCATTTAAAGTTTCACTTATTAGATTTAAAGTTTTACTTATTTTATAATTCTAATACCGTATTCTTCAGGTATTATACAATTTATATATATATAATCTTAATAATATATATATTTAATAGGTTTATAATGCCTTTTTTCTGGTTTTATTAATATAATACTCAGTATATTTTTTTAATATACATGTATTATCTAAAATAACAGAAAATCAACTTCAAAAATCAGTTTCTTTATAAAAGAGGAATAAAATTTTTTAAAACTACAAGAATACTTTGCTATTATTGAATATTAATGCATGATTATATGGATTTTAAAAATATTTTGATAAAAAATCATATACTATATTATATGATTATAATTTTTATATAAGCATTAAATTTAATTAAAATATGTAAAGAATGCAGTAAAAACAAATACTGTTTGACAGTTGTGTACAAATCTCTTTCTCTCTCTCTCACATGACAAGTCTTCCATAAGATTATTGATTTTTCGGATAGCCTTGTCACGTGATAGAGAAAGAGAGAGGCATATATAGTGTTACAGCTGCTAATGGAAGTGTGCACCAGCCACACGTTTGTAGTTCAGTTTAAGCTATTATAATATCAAGTAGAATTATATATTATATAATATCTAAATAAAATAAGTAAAAAAAACAAGTGGTTTATAAAACTGCATGAACAAATTATATCAGATAAGTATTTGCATAACCTTAAATTTACATTTTGTTTATGTCAAGAAATTGATTCTTTGTTTCTCCATTTCAGCATAACCAATGTGTCAACACTTAGATATACAATATTTGCAGAATACAGATAAAATTATAAACAAGTGTTTTGTTATGCTCAGTGTATTTGTGCTTAGTGCGATATTATGTGGTTGAAGTTATTTTATGTGTACTTATTTGTGAAAGTGTTTCAAACCTCCAATATAATTAGTATATTTCATGCCGTAAAGTACCACTCTCTATATTCTTTTGTTTCTTCTTCTGGTCGCAATTCACATGCTCTGCAAAAGATTGCTTTGGAGGAATGTCAATTACTTTTTTATTCTCATGCAGTATCAACACCTTGAAGAGAATTGAATCCTCGCTTCCTCCAAGAACCATCACCTGATAGACTTATATGGCAATTCTGACTTGTTGAATCACATACTTGCTCGACAGTTGCTTTCATAGACTGTTTACCAACTTCTTTACAAACATTTTTTATCTCTGTATTAATAATGTCATAATTACTGTGACAAACTGGACTCGGCAAATCCATATTTCCACAAAAAGTAACTAAACCAGCATGCCCATGACCAAGAGTTCTCATTGTGTACACTAACGTCTATTTATTTCATAAGCGTTACTTTTTTTCCAACTTTTCTACTTGAATCAATAACAAATACCTTAAAACAGTTTGTACATGTTATTGTTATTTTACTTCCCAAACCTCTCACATCAACTTCAGAAAATTTAACTGTACCATGACAATTCTGACAAACTAAAAATTCTTCTAATGTTGGGAAAAGTAGTGATATATAAATAATTCTATTTTCTGTGCTACTTTCTTCAATGGTATCAGTTTTTAACTTTTTACTTCATCTGGATCAATGTTGATGGAAGTGCATCGTAGTTGGATCTACTGATGTTGATAATTTTTTTATGAGCAGATGTACCAGGTATTCTATTACTTGAGTCTGGCATTTTTTTTACTGCTCTTTTTTTGTATAAACTTATAATTAATTTCTTAAAACTAATAAAATTTAAGTTAAAAATATACTTTTAATTTAAAATCCACTGAGTATATACTAAAATAATGTAAATACTTTATCAATGCAGACAATATTTACTTCAAATAGAACTGTACGTATTGTGCAGTATATTAGAGTAAAAGGAATCATTTATTTATTAACTATTAAATTTGAATCGTATGGTAAAGTAGATTTCTACTTTACCAAACTCTACGCTTGATAGTTGCATCGTTTAATATACTTGTATGTAAACGTCGAAAACCTCGCAAATATATTTTAGTTAAATTAAAATAAAATGTCTTTTTTTTGCAAAAATAATTTTAGAGAAATAATGTCTATTGATGCTTACTTTATTTCAATTATAACTTGCGAAAAAATTTTTTGTTTTTTTTCAAATTTTGGGATAATGTTTTATGTAAGAAATACTTTTAAAAAAGTTAATAAAAAAAAATCGATTTTTTGAGCAGTTAACCCAGGCTTGACCCCTTAAGTTTATATATTTACACTAATTACATATATTTGCCGCAGAAAAACGCTGAAAAGTTTTTGCCCTAACCGAGAATCGAACCCCGCAACGCACGCACCAAACGCAAACGCTCTATCCACTAAGCTAACGCAACGCTTACACACACAAATGTTTGGAACTTGTATGTACAGATCATCCATGTATAATATCTTAATAATTGTTATTTATTCTTTGATCTATATACATAAGATGTTAGGCAGTAATTAACTAATTTAAATACTGATGGTCTTAACGATGTCTACCAAAGAGATATCTTCTTTAAAGACCTTTCCTTATCGAAATCCTGGCACCGCACTGAACTTTCCCTTTATATAACTGGTTTAATAAAATTCTATTGGAGGACTTACAGTTGAAATTACTAATCTCAAAAGTGTATTTTCTTTATGTATTTTTGGTAATCGTAGGACAGAATACGTAAGCCTATTCTAATTTAAAGTTAGACATGTTCTCGGCTAAACTGATAAATTTTATTATATATATGGAGCATTTTACGTCAAGTGGTCCGATCAAAATTTTAAAATGCACCAAATTTTAGGTAAAGACTGGAAATATATTTTAGAAAATAGAAAAAAAATTTTAGATCTGGTATATATTTGTTCAAAACTTATTCTACCAATAAATGGTAGGTTTTACAAGTTTTTTTTTTCAACAGTAGCTGTCTTTACAGCTATATAACTCGAAATTTATTGACTTTTACCAGGTAGAATTATATGTAACATTGTTTGATGATTATGGCTAGAATTCAACCTTCCGGGTTAGAATTTCAAATTTCAAGGTCAATGTCTCAAAAATTACATATCATCATTTACCTTAAAAAAATTGTAGATTCGCCACAATTGATTTTTTTCTTACAAAGTCTAAAAAAAAGCTTGAAGCAATACCTTTCTAATAATCTGTAACTTGTGATTGGCCTCCAAGTCAGTAAAAAATTATGATAATTTAAATAACTACAAATTTTGTTGTTTTTTTAAATTATCATAACTTTTTACTGACTTAAAGGCCAACTTCGAGCTGTAGATTATTAGAAAGATATTGCTTCAAACTTTTTTTTAGACCTTTGAAGAAAAAAAATCAATTTTGGCGAACCTACAATTTTTATAAGGTGAATGTTGATTTATAATTTTTCAGACATTGACCTTGAGATTTGAAATTCTAACCCAGAAGTATGAATTCTAGACATACTCAGCAGAGTTTCGAAAATTATTTTGCATTTATTGACTAGTAGAATTCGGTATCACGTCCATAGAAGCAGTTTACTTTTGCACCATATTGTTAACGTCCGAGCATTGTGACATAAGGGGATAGGCTGGATATGATTGCGAATTGGTCACGCTGTGCTATAAAATAATTTAAAAACGGTTATATATATTTTAAAACATTACTAATGAATAATTTTACTTTCTGCATTAGTTATTAAACCATTCTTAAATTAAAATAAAAGGCGTAGATAGAAACTAAATAACTCTGTGACGTGCCAACCTTTCTTTGGGTTTTACCGTTACTATAGATTTTTGCTGCTTGTTAATAGATTAGATGTAAGTTAGGTACGAAACCATCTATGCATCTATATCTTGTTGCAGACTTATTAATCCTGGTTTTATGTGTAAATTGAGACACATTATATTAGCACACATTGGCTATTATAACTGGAGTGTGTATTTGAGTGTATTAGTTAGTGTATCTTTTGTATGTATTATACACATTTCTATCACCACGCATTGGGCCATAGAAACGGTAGTGTGTAATTTAATATGTAACGGGTACGAATTTTCGAGTGTCGGTGCAGGTTAGGTCCCTGAATTATCGGCGACGTTCGTCGATAGGACCAAGTCGACTAGCCGGGATAATTGCGAATGGTAGCGCAGTGGTGAGGCTTCTGCCTCGCGCTCCCGGGATCGTGGGTTCGCGCCCCGATACCTTCGTTGATTTTTTTATTCCTTATATTCAATCCGTACCCCGTTACAAATAATACTTAAATGAATAACTATAAATTTTTCATATATATTTACAATATTTATTTATTTAATTTCATTACAAATCCTTATAATAAAAGGACATGTACTAATAAAACTATGAAATTTAATGTTAATGCTACGAAGGCCCTATATATCAATGAATCCTTGAATATAAATTTCCGTCCTTTATATACTATCTTTACCTCATTAGTACAAATCCTTTTTAACCATTTTTCCTTATATTTTACATCAACTTCGTATTTTGATTTTTATTTTAAATCATATTTTCTTTCTTGTTTCTATATACATATAATATTATCTAAATTTCTAATTATTTACAAGAAATAATTGCATATTTATTTTTATGTCGTATGCATTTTTGTAATTACTTTTATTTCTATAATTTTTTTTATTAATTCTATAACCTCACTTATTTGTACATTTAAAAATAATCTTAAATTCATTTTTTCTATTTACAATCGTTTTTTATTTTACTTATAAATTTCAATTTGTTTTTTACACAATTACAAAATTAAATATATTATAATTTCTATTATTTTTAAATGTACAAATATCTTAGCATACTGATTTTGCATAAGCATATAATTTTTATAATTAATTTATGTTTTGCTGTAAAATTAAAAATTAAATTATTTTTTATACATTTTAAATTGAATATTTGCATTAATTTTATTATGTAATAATATTCTATTTACAATTTAATTATTTATTTAATTATAAAATATTTATTTTTAGTATAATTGCAATTGCATTTTTATATTTCTAAATTTGCGCTTTAAAATCGTGACGCGCCATAATTCTAGGAATTTACATGTTAATCTGTTATAAATTTATTGGGAAGATCTGTCGAAAACATTGACAATCTGTTCAATATAGGTATACAAATAATTATACAAATGAATAAGGCGGAATAGTAATTAATGATATCTTACCTTTTGGAGACTCGGACAGCCAGGCGATAAATATATATTTATATATTGTGACGTTGTAAAATACAACGCACAAGTACATGCACATGGCTTGTATTTACAAGTCATGTGCATGCATAACTGTTAACTTTATTATAGCTCGCGATCGCGTCGCAGGTAGCGAATCCCTCGCAGGCGGACCGAAGTGCACCGATGCACTTTTAAAAATAAACACTGATACCCACGGTATGGGTATGTTCTAGCACGGAGCCGACGAACGACGCGACCGATACCCGACGGTAGTACGCGGACTACGACCGAGACCCCGGCCGAGAGGTATCGTGAGCCAAGGACCGAGCCCAGGTCGTCTCACGATACCTGGCGAATCCGATGCTGATGTCAACAAGACGGGAGGTTAGGCGGCGTCCTAACCTCAACCGTCACACGTGCTCAGCAGACGACGACGGCTGAGATGGCGCACGGGTGCGCGCACGCCCGAACTGCGTGCTAGTAGTCGGGAGAGCCAGGGTGCTCCCCCACCTTACACCCGTATACCGGGGAACGCGGCACCGACGGCGACGCTCGTGCGGCACTAGGCGTGGTGCGCGGGAAGGGGGGATCACTCGAGGAGCGAGAGTGTTGCGCGCGCGAAGATGCTCGAGTGAGCGACCGTAGTGGGATAATGGGTGGGAGCGCGCGGAGCGAGGGGAGCGCGAGAAGAGTAGGAGTCGCGGTATACCTAATTTATACGGTATACCGCGGCATATTAGAACATATATGTATATATATAGATATAGACGGAGCGCGCACACGTATATTATTTAATTAATTATTTTAACTAGTAGCGTCGTTAATTTTAAATAAAAATTAGGTAGATCCGTCGGTAGAGTTTGGGGCGATTCGTAATAATTTTAAATGTATGTATATAGTTGTAAATAGCGGGTGATATGAATTAAATTTTAATTGTGTATGAGTGTGTCGGGAGTAGTTAGTAGTAATTATATAGCCGGTAGGCACGGGGCGGCAGCACCGACTGGGTTACCGATATGGTAATTAAGTATTTGTAATGCGCGCCTTCCGAGTGCCAGTGGATGATTGGTTGTGTGATCGACCCAATAATGAACAGGTTGGTGGTGACGTAAACCACTATTATTGGGTAATCGGCCTTGACGGAAATAAGATCAAGGCTGACTACGCGTATCGATCACGCAATCAACCACCCTAATCAACGCCGGTAGATAAGGAGTATAGTAAGATAGAGCAGGATAGCGATAGGGTGGGGAGGAAAATCCTTAATTTTGGGGATCAAGCCACGCCGCGAGCCGGATGAAGAAGCCGGTCTCGACGATTCGCTACCTGATCGTCTGACGAGGCAGTCGATTTTTGAGTTCGTTGAGTAGTATTGAGGCTGAGTAGCCATTTTTACGAGTTGAGTAGAGTTGAGTTAGAGTTGAGAAACAGAGTCGAGCGGAGTTGTTTTGGAGTTGATAAATCCATTAGGCGAGTAAATTTACGGTTAGCCCGACGGACGGCCGAATTATTAATATTTAAATATAATTTTTTATATTTGCCGGACGGACGGAATGGAGAGTGTGTGCACGTGTGTGTGAGCCGGTCGCGAGTCGCGTTCATTATTGTGTCGGTGCCGGAATTATAATTTTCTTTGAATTTTGAATTCTTGAATAAATGAGTTGTGATTAAAGATTAAATTCGTGAGTGTTATTTTAAGTAATTTTCCTTTACTCTGAAAGCCGCCGGTTCCGAGGTGGTCAGCCGTCGGGATTCCCTCTGTGACGAGGAGTCGAGGTGGAGATTGCCGGGTTGCCGAGTAGTTTTGTAAAGTAATTATTTCATTTTTATTTAAATATCGCCAGGCGCCCAACTAAATATAAATCGGCGATATATAGCCATTTTCAACGTCGCTACGACGGAACCTCCGTCGGCCTTTAATTTAATTTAATTAGATTTTTCCCGACGAAAAGTAGCGTCGCAAAATGGCGCCCAACGTGGGGCAGTAATTGACGGCAGAGTAAAGAGTGTGTTTGAGTATCCGTCCGGCATTTTGTGTAAAATCAACACCATTAATTAAGTGTTAAATTTTTTTTTTGGAGTAGTGGTAATTTATGGTAAATTTTGGTGTATACCTATTGCCAATTGGGGCGGGCCCTCCTGTTTGTGTAAACCTCGTGCAAATATACAATTTATTTGATTTTTATTGAATATTATTAATAATTATATATTGATTGTATCTACATATAAATATTTATTATATATATATACTTGTGTTTTTCCGCCAGAATTGTATTTCTGTTTCAGTGATTGCTCAATGTATTAACGCCGGTATATACCGCCGGTACTTGTGAATTTTCGCCAAAACCGCCAGATTTATTTCTGTTTCAGGTGTTTTCAAAATACAACGAATCGCCGGTATTAACCGCCGGTAGTAGAGCAATTACGCCGGAACCGCCAATATTAACTGCCGATATTTGATCAAATTGCCAAACCGCCAGACTTTTATTCTGTTACAGGTTGCCAGTTTGTAAACCGCAGTTATATAGTATATAGATATATTGTGCTTGAGAGTGTAAGCACGAGGTGATAATTTATTTTCAATTAATTTATTTATTGATAATTAGTACCTCACGGCACGAGGTTTGTAGATAATAATTGTTGTGGTGGTGGTAATAATCATTTGTGAATTTTGCCGTGTCGAATAACCCGTTTGAAGGATCCGGGTCGGTTATTATAATTTTATAAATTTAATTAACCGTCGGATTAATAATTAAAAATGGCCGAACACGTCGAACAGATGCATATATTACTCGAGGGTACCGCCGGTAGAGAGAGACGAAATATGAAGCGGACGATCGCCAAAATGGCGGATGAACATGTCGGTCGAGAGTTAGCGTCACGACGGCTGTGTGCCGCCGGATCAAGCGCTGCGTTGCGGGACAGGTTATTGCGTGCCCGGTTGCGGGAAGCCGAACCGGATAATGATAATATTCCATGGTACGAGTGGGACGAAGACCATGCGGAAATACGTAAGGAGTCGGTAAGCGCAGGTGCTTACCGAGCAAAGGTGATGATGGCAGTCGATAATGCTGCCAAGCAAAGACGAAGGTGGAAGAAGAGCGTTGTCACCACAGATAAGGGAGTAGGTGACAGAGAGACGGTAACCTCTGAAGATGGTAGCTTAGCGGACAGTGAGGCGGATAGTGAATTTCGGCCAAGTGGAACGGATAGAGAGAATGCTGTCGACAAGAGAGTTCCAACGTACACGACTGCCGGATTTTCGACGTAGATACCCGCCTAGGTAGAGGAGAGTGGCGAGCACGAGAAGGAAAATGGAGAACCTTCGCCGCCACGGCGGAAGACGGAGAAGCGACAATATATGCCGAATGCGCTGGCATTCAGGAGTTACGAGATGACCAACGAGAACGTGTTAGGTGTCTCGTAGAAAGTATATTGCCGGAACCGTCGGATACTTTCGGTCGCGCAATATATTGGGTTGGTTGTAGGGCTCGATGATAAATAATAGATATTTCTACTCTGAAAGAGATACGTTGCTTTTGTTTGTTCAGTTCCAACTTCTTTCGGTTTGGACGGATAATTATCGTGCTGTTTGAAAAATAAAATGATTAACACTGGATATTAAATTCATC
>JANSJX010001234.1:0-10113 GCA_026168455.1 Theocolax elegans
TATACCTATACTTATCGTGTAATCGAATGTATACAACAACGATATTGGCTGTACTGAAGTTTCACGGTGTAAGTGTGTGAACATTTACATAAAGTAACTATACATATAAACTTACGTGTTGCTAATAAGATTGCGCAATGTATTTCTTCTGGAACTTACCTACAACAGAAAAAATAGTAATTAGTCATATTATATTCAGTTAATTGCAGTATATTTAAATAAAATATGTTATTTCAATAATGTGAAGAGGTGTTTATTAAAAATTTATCCACACTTTTAACGCATACAATATTTAAATTTACGTTCCCAGTACGTATTTAAATGCAATAAATTATATAAAAAGAGTTGAAATATAGGATTCAGGGAATATGTAAACGTACAATTATTATTGATGAAATGTTTCAATACTAAGCACGTTCGACCCCGCGTAAAAAAATGTTGGATCCAAAAAAAGATCAAAAAGAGATTGATCAAAATGATGGCACTTTTTGGTATATTTAAGATATATATCTCCAAATACTAGTATTAACATTGAGATCAATTTACGGATCTACAAAATGTTTAAATTTTAATATGATTTTAAATATCGGCATACTTACGTCTATCATGATCACATTGTGATCTTTTTAAAACAATTTGATACAAATATTTAGACAACTTTTAATCACTTTAAGATTTATATTTTAAGATTTTTTATTAAACAAAAGATGATTTTGAGATGCAGAAATTGACATTTTTCACGACCAATTTAAGATCTTTTTAAGCGATTTTGATCGGATAATTGAGATAATTTTGTAATTAGTTTAAGACACACACACACACATAATATATATATATATATATATTATATATATATATATATAATATAATATATTATATATTATTGGCCGAAACCGCTGGTGTAAGTATGCTCATAAAACCTCATAAATCACTAATTTTCATGTATTTTTTAGGCATAACTTTCATCAGCGGTCTTGGCCAATAATCTAACACCGCCATTCGAAATCTTCTCGAAAATGTGATCTTTTGAGCGGTGTTAGATCATATATAAATCAATAATGACAACAATAATAAAATAAGTAACAACGAAATTTATCATGAATTAATTAAATAATACATTTATTGATAATTTATTTAATACATTATTTAAACAAACAATGAACGAAAAAATTTCAAAATTTCAGAGTTTTTTAATACGACATTTTTACTTTTGAAAATCGATGACATTAATTAATTATTTATTTAATTATTAATTATATTAATGTCTATATTTATCTGTACTTCTACTTCTTCTTTTATGCTTATGCTTTCTTGATTTCTTGTGATTTTTCTTTTCTTTACTTTTGCTTCTGCTTCTCTTACTTTTCTTTTTTTTATGTTTTTTTCTACTACTTTCGTTGAACTCTTGCTTAAACTTCTACTTTTACATTTAATAGAATTACCATTTTTTTCTTCGTTTAGGTTTAATCGCACATCTAGAACTTCAATATTTCAGTTTTTTCTAGGTCCATCATTTGAAATTCACGGCTCACACTGTTATTTAAATATTTATTTGAATAATGTTTGGATTTTCGTTTTCTTCTATTTATTTTAAACATTAACTGAGTTACTACTACTGTCCGTTTTAGTTTCCTTCCTCGTTTTCCGTGGGCTTTTACTTTCACTTTACTTTTACGTGCAATCAAATACTGATATTTCTTCATTTTTTTTATTTAATAGTCATTGTCCCTATCAGAATGTTCTTTACGTGTTAATGAACAATCGCTATTATCTTCTGAACTAATAATATTCTTATTCTACGTCTTTGTCCTTTCTTGTTTGTATCACTGGCTTCGCTATTACTTCTACTACTACAACTACTACTATTTCTATAATTTTCACTTTCTTTTGCCTATTAAGATCTATATCATCATTTAGCATGCTTTTTGAATCACCGCTTGAAATATTTTTCATCAAATTTTTCACCTACACGACATTCTTCTTCTTCAGCTCTATCGGCTGACTAATTTCATTCATATTACTGCCTTTTTTATTAGAATATTTTATTTTAAGCGAATTGCAATATAAAGTTATACCCCTTTTGAAATCTTTTATATTTAACGAAAGAGCTCGAGGTACATTGAATTCACGTATCCTACAAAATTAAAATACTATATTAGTAAATATATTTAATAAATAAATACATTGAATAGAATGAATAAATTTTTTTTACTTTCAACGGCATCAAATATATTTTTCGGTATGTTGAAGCATTCATCTCTGATAATTTGTTTTCATCTAGAAGGCATTTTAAAATTTCTCTAATCATTACTTTTGGTTCATTCTTATAAATCTTAATATGTCATTTAATTTAAATTCTGTCAATTTTCACGTCAGATCCAGAGCTAATATTACCTATAAAATAAAATAAAATTAAAATTTTCTATTTTTGTTCATATCGTGATTATGTTTATTTATTATTTGCATACTTCATTTGTAGATAGTGGTACCATATCATGCTCTTCTCTTAGGTTTTTTAAGTGCAACATAGCTGAATCGATATTGCTATAAATTTCTCTTCATACGTTGCATCTAAAAATCACTTTTTTTATTTAAATATTTCAAACAAGATTATCATATTATATACATAATATATTAAGAAAATACGAACCAGGAGGGGTAACTTTGACAAAAATAACACGCAAGTTATATCTTTTTCTTATTTTTTTTTCCTTCTTGAGTAACATTTGTTTCGTGAGTCGTATTTTTGTTAACTATTTCCATCTTGTTCATATTTTTTATTATTTCTATTTTGTTCTTCGTTTATTTTATTTGTATGGTCGAGCGCAATTATTTTCAGATTCGCTAAAATTTGTAATAATGATAATGAAGAATTTTTATTTTCATGCTCTTAATTTCTAAAAAATCAATAATTAAAATTTTTAATTGTTTACCTGATTTCTATACCAATTTCAGATTCGGATGTGTCTTTCAAAATGCTGCCTTCATCAATCGTCAATTTCATCGATAAATATCGATTTACCCGTCATAAAAGAATTATTTATTTCTTTTAATGCTTCCCTTTTTGTAGGTTATTTTCTTTTTATCCATTTGAAATTGCCGTTTCTTTGCAAGTAATGAAGAAGAGTTACTGCTAGTTGGTTTTATAATTTTACCATCCGTTGAGACTGTTAATGATTCTAACCACTCTTTATCATCTATAATATATTTGAATCTTAATTAATTTCAAAATTTATAAAAAAATCTGGCATCACGTAGATGTCTTGCATATTTATACAATGAATACTAGAAATTTTAAAACCTTAAAATTTTATCCATATATTGAAATGCAATAACATACGTTTTTAAAAGTCTAGGTTCACGTTTGATTACTCTTAGTATACATTATTTGCGTAAAAAATGCTTCTTTATTATAAAGATCTATATAAACTTACCGTTTTCAGCTACAATTTTCACATCGAACCATTTTTTCTCCCAACGCGCTTTTACCTCATTTTCTGCAGTTTTATATTCTTTTTTGGTACCACACTAGTAGATATGGGATCTGCTTTATTCCATAACACTAATGAGTACATATTTAAAAATAATTATACTAGGCCTTCTTTGAAAAAAATGAAGCATATAAGGTTAGTGTGTGCCTGGTTGTTACGCTTACTCGATTGTCGATTGCTGACTTCACTTCAATAAACAAAAATAAGGTGAAAGTCATAAGCCAACACTAATAAGCTTGACAGTCAATAAAATAAAGATAATTACGTTGCATGTTCGCAAAATTAATTTCACAGTTACACAATTTTAAAGCAAAAAATGTATAAAAGACCATATGAAAACGTATTCGAAACGACAAAAAATTCGAATAAAAAAAGCTTTAAATAGTGGTAGAACTAACAGTTCGAAGTTTAAAATCAGGTAAAGGAACAATTTTTTATATTAAAATATCTAAATAAACCGTAAATATTTGAAATTATCTATTCCAAGTTGAGAATAATATATTTTATATTACATGTTTTTTTTATTTTAAGTCGCTTACGAAACAAATTAAATTTAATTTACTACGATTGGTATTCGCAAATAGTTAAAATTAATCAGATATTAATTTTTATAGCTGATCTGTCAGGCGAGAAAAATGATCTTACTAATGGAGTTTCAACAAACCTACATAATGAGAAAGGTTAATTTAATTTCTTTATTAATTACACATTAATTACAGACACAAACACACACACACACACACACACACACACACCACACACACACACACACACACACCACACACACACACACAACACACTCACATACACTCCAATTCCGCGTGTATTTTCTTATTAAAAAAAAATTAATTACAAAATTGTTAAATTGATTTAAATGAAGTAATAGGGTAGTTTATACACATTAAATATTTGTTTATCTAAGTAATTGAAAACAATCATCTCATTATTTATATTATTTTTTTTAAAACAAACAAATCATTTTAGGAATTATACTTATTTACTAATTTATAATTAAATTAAACTATTTCAATTTTACTACATTTAGGTTTAGAATCGCCCAATATTTTACCGAAACATCTTAAAGCGGTTGATTCTGATTATGATTTAAATGATGAGCCAAGTCTTTTTAATGATTGGAATGAAGATAATGGATTTGAGGATCAAAATGATTGGAGTGATAGCGAAATCAGTGAATTTAATGAAGAATCTTGTGAAGAAGCAAATTTTAATGAAAATATTGACGACCAACCAGATGATGACGTTCAGGGTGTTTTTAACAGTTTAACGCGTGAACCTATTTATGAGGGAGCTCCAATAACTGTTGCTGAAAGCATATTTTCTGTTTTAACATTAATGCTTAATTTTAAAATAACCGGTATACTATTAGTAAAAATTTTAGAACTAATCGAGTTACACTGCATAAAGCCGAACAAATGTTTTAAGACGTTATACAAATTTAAACAATTTTTTAAAAATTTAAAAACTCCATTAAAGCTTCATTATTTTTGTTCTATTTGTTTTTCTATATTGCAAAATCGATCATCTACTTGTTCAAAGTGTACAAATGGAACAGTTGTAAATTATTTTATAGAAATTCCAATAATTTTTCAATTACGTAGACTCTTGAGAAGGCCTGGATTTTATGATACTATAAATACTTATCGTTTTAATAGAAAAAAACTTGTTAATGAAAATTTAGAAGATATTTATGATGGTTCCATTTATCAAGAACAAATTAAAATAATTTTTTGTCAACAAAATCCAATTTTTCTTTTACCTGGAATACAGATGGTGTACCGATCTTCAAATCTTCTAATTTTTCAATTTGGCCCTTTTTTCTTGCTATAAATGAACTCCCTTACAAAAGTCGTTTTAAAAAGGAAAATGTAATATTAGCGGGGTTATGGTTTGGATCATTAAAGCCAATACCAAATCTTTTTTTAGGGGTTCTTCGTGATTCTTTAATGAAATTGTATAAAGGGATATTTTTTTAAAGTGGTCGGAGATAAATTGGTAAAATGTAGAGCAAAAATTTATATGCGGCACTTGTGATCTTTGCGCAAAGAGTTTATTTTTAAATATGAAGCAGTTTAATGGTTGGTATGGATGTCAAAAATGTTATACACGTGGCAAAAGAATTGATAAAACCCAAACATATCCTTATGAAGATAATTTGCTTCCCCGTACTTCTGAAGAAACCATTGAATTTGCTACTCAAGCTAAAATATCGAACAAAGATATTTTAGGGGTCAAAGGACCTACAATTTTATCTGAAATTGTTCATAATTTTGTTTCGACTACCACTATAGATATAATGCACTGCATTTATATTAACGTCACTAACGACTAATGTCGATTTGGTTCGATTCAGAGTACAGTGATCATCCGGCTTCACTGCGTGCATTTTTGCCTAATATTAATAAAATTTTGTGTTCGATTCATCCTATTGAAAGTACCATCAGGCGACCACGAAGCCTTCAAGATTGTTCATACTGGAAAGCATCAGAAATGAAATCATTTTTATTAGTTTTATAGTTTGCCGCTTTTAAAATCATTTATGCTTGATGTTTATCTCCTTCATCACATTTTACTGGTTTTTGGGATATCGGTATTAAACATGCAAAGTATTTCCAAAGAAATGTTAGATAAAGCTAAACTAGCACTAATGAGTATGTGCAAAGATTTGAAGTATTGTACGGAGAAAAGCATATGACAATAAATGTGCACTTAATTTTACATTTAGTCGATGTAGTAGCTCAATTTGGTCCTCTGTATATAACTTCCTGCTTTCCTTTTGAAAATCTTAATGGAATTTTAAAAAGCTTTATCCACAGTTCAAAAAATCCAGAATTTCAAATAATTTCATCAATTTCATTATTATTAAATTATTCAGAAATAAAAAGTATAGTTTTAGATAAAAATAGCGCCGTCTTGTCATACTGCAATAAAATTGAGTTTCGGGTCGCAAATCGTCGCAAACTCTATAAATCGACCATAATTCATTCATTGTAGGATCAATATATAAGAAAAAAAATGTAATAGAAGCAAAAGAAATTTTAAGCAGTTTAATTACCAATAAAACAATTTTTCATTTTTTAAGCGGTTGTATAAAAATAACATTATATATGAAACTGAATCTTACCGAGCTGGTAAAAAATCTGATTCTACTTGTATTAAGTTTTCATTAAACAATACACCGTCAATTGGTTTTATAAAATATTTTGTCAAATTATGTGAGTGTCGATGTAATTTATTGCATGAATGCAATAATTGTAATAATGATTGTAAAACATACGTTATTATTGCTCGATGCCAACATGAACACGCTTTTAATTGTAACAATTTAGATTTGCAACTACCAACCGTACATAATTGTAAAAATTACAATCCTGCCTTATTAGCGGCAGTCGAAATTAAAGATATAATTTGCATATGTTTTTAAGATAGAAATAGAAAATTGTATATATGCTATCGAACCAGTCAATTTGATTGAAGTTGAATAAAGTTTGTAAAAAATTAATATCGTTGGAGTAACATTTTAATATATGTATTGTCTTAATTTACTTAAAATATGTATATTATTTATAAAAAACAGCAACAGATGTGTATATGAGTGTAATTGAGTTTGTGTATATATCAAAGCAAAAGATAGTAATAAGTAATATAAGGTAATAATTTTAATTAAAAAATTTCGTTGCTATAATTGATAAATTATTCAAAATGTAGATCTTAAAGTAATTACAAAATTATCTCAATTATCCGATCAAAATCGCTTAAAAAGATCTTAAATTGGTCGTGTAAAAATGTCAATTTCTGATCTCAAAATCATCTTTTGTTTAATAAAAAAAATCTTAAAATATAAATCTTAAAGTGATTAAAAAGTTGTCTAAATATTTGTATCAAATTGTTTAATAGATCACAATGTGATCATGATAGACGTAAGTATGCGATATTTAAAACATATTAAAAATTAAACACTTTGTAGATCGTAATTGATCTCAATGTTAATAACTAATATTTGAGATATTATATCTTAAATAATACCAAAAAGTGCCATCATTTTGATCAATCTTTTTTGATCTTTTTTTGATCCAACATTTTTTTACGCGGGGAATTATTCAAATTTAATTTCCCTTAAAAAGTTAGGTAACATACATTTTTCTAATTAAAGTATTGAAATAATTATTAATTATTCAAAAAAAGCTGTAGAGGTAGAAAATATATACACGAAAACAATAATAAAAAACATAAAAATTTTTATAACAGATACGATGATGTACAATGTACGTTGAACTTTACAAAAATAAGAAAAACATGTTGTGTAAAGAGCGGACATGTCGCGTAACATGTTGACCATTTAAATTAATAATAATGTTGAAATGAGTATTGGCCCTTACAAGTATTATAGATCATTTAAGAATCGTGTAATTATTTAATTTAAAATACTTATTCAAAATACCTGAGTAAATAATAACACGTTCGATCAATACTTTCAAGCTGCACGTTAATGAAAGAAAAATATATAGCGTGCTGAAAAAGTGATATA
Organism: Theocolax elegans; assembly: GCA_026168455.1. Taxonomy (NCBI): domain Eukaryota; kingdom Metazoa; phylum Arthropoda; class Insecta; order Hymenoptera; family Cerocephalidae; genus Theocolax; species Theocolax elegans. The sequence continues at coordinate 8,038 of JANSJX010001234.1, forward strand.
ACCAAAACGTTCGTTAAACAGTCGGGTCGTTTAACTGTATGTGTGTATAATGTATATAGTAAAAAGGGAAATAAGCCAAAAAAAAGAAAAACAAGGTCCTCGTAAATCGGTTTAAAGAGAAGCATCAAATTAGCAAAAATCGGGTGAAAAATGACGTGACGAAGTGCGGTGCGGAATATACGGAATATAACGATTGAGTCCGGTGCGTTAAATCTCCTTAATACCCAACGATCTCGTCCGGTGCGATCGACAGGATCTATACTTATCGACTTCTGTTGGCCCGCGCCCTCTCCATCTCGGGGCACACACGCGCGATCGTCTTTCAATGACGGATCGCTGATTGGCAGACGCTTCGCTCGGTCATCTCGCTCTCGCTCTCGCTCTCGGGGTTGAAAGGGAAAATGGGCATCGTGCGGGTAACGGGGGCGGATAATGACAGGGCGGCTCAGTTCCGTCAAGAGAGCGAGAGAGAGCGAGAGAGCGCACCGTCCGTGTGAGGGTTACCAGTGTGTGCATATGCGCCCGGACCTTTTAGTTTGCCATGTGGCCACCGAGCCTAGATGCTAATGGTCTAATAATTGCTAGAAATCCGGAGGCCTCTTTGCGGTCACACCGACACTTACGTATTTTTGATTTCTTTTCCATAATGCGCACTGTTTCTTTTTACTTTCTGCAGATTAGATTTTACGGAAACGTATATATTTTATTCTTTTTTCCACCTAATTTTTCAATTGTTATTGATGATATATAATTTAGTTTAATTATTAGTTAGTCTACGTTCAAACATTTCGTAAACAAACTATAAAAGAATAATGTAGTGCAGCATATAATTAATACATACAAATACAATTGTATATATGTATCAATTTATCTACAATAATACTCTTTAAAAAAAATGATGTGAAGTCTCTTAAAAAGTAATATGATCGGTCGAATGCGATGTGATTGACGAATGATAACGCAAGAAATATACGAAATATGTATAGTCGCATATATACCTATTTATGGAAATAGATATAAATCAATTTTTGAAAAAATTTTTTGAGCTTACTTTGGAAAAAAACGTCTTACTTTTATTTTTAAAAACATTTATTAGCAAGCTGACCCCAGACATAAACCAAAAGAAGAAACAAATAAATACTAAATAATAAAATTAAAAATATTTTAATAAGAAAGAAAGAAATTTTAAGTCTATGTGTTTCGTCTTGGGACCGTCTGCCAGAACTCATCAGTGGGGCGCAGACGGTCCCTGCCCCAGACACACAAGACAGTATTATTGAATCAAAATAATGATAAACTTAAAATTTTGGTATCGTAAGAACGAATGAACGGAGCCTATATAAATACACATAAGATGGAAAATCTGATTGTAGATGGAAAAGTGCCCCCTAACATCAGAGTATGTACTATGGACATAATCTTAAACCAAAGTCCTGTTATTATTAGAAATATAATTTTTTTTCTCGCCCAGGCAAAAGTTTTTAAATTAATATTGAATTTTGTTGGTCTTGCTGAGCTAACGTCTAACGACTCTAAGAACTCCAAGTTGCTCGCTTGAAAAGGCACGACAATTCGCCGCGTATCAATCCCGAGGACAACATTATGAAGGCCACAAGCCGCCAGACATAAACCAAAAGAAGAAGCAAATAAATACTAAGTAATAAAATTGAAAATATTTTAATAAGAAAGAAAGAAATTTTAAGTCTATGTGTTTCGTCTTGGGACCGTCTGCCAGAACTCATCAGTGGGGCGCAGACGGTGCCTGCCCCAGACACACAAGACAGTATTATTGAATCAAAATAATGATAAACTTAAAATTTTGGTATCGTAAGAACGAATGAACGGAGCCTATATAAGTACACATAAGATGGAAAATCTGATTGTGGATGGAAAAGTGCCCCCGAACATCAGAGTATGTACTATGGACATAATCTTAAACCAAAGTCCTGTTATTATTAAAAATATAATTTTTTTTCTCGCCCAGGCAAAAGTTTTTAAATTAATATTGAATTTTGGTCTTGCTGAGCTAACGTCTAACGACTCTAAGAACTCCAAGTTGCTCGCTCGAAAAGGCAC
>JANSJX010001235.1:0-10108 GCA_026168455.1 Theocolax elegans
AATTTTTCGGCAGTGGTGCCAACTTAAATCGAGGCGCCAAAAATCATCCTCTGAATTAACGTGTTTCTCCAAGCAACTTTTAGTTAGTCCTTCTCCAAGCGATTTTTGAGTTAACGTGTTGTCCAAGCGAATTTGGAGTTAACGTGTTTTCCAAGCGATTTCTGAGTTAACAGTTCTCCAAGCGATTTCTGAGGTTAACGTGTTTCTCCAGCGAATTCTGAGTTAACGTGTTTTCCAAGCGATTTTTGAGTTGACGTGTTCTCCAGCGAATCTGAGTTAACGTGTCTCCAAGCGATTTCTGATTAACGTGTTCTCCAAGCGAATTCTGAGTTAACGTATTTCCAAGCGATTTCTGAGTTGAATGTTTTTATTCGGAGGGGCGACGATATCATCTCCCTAAATCTTGCGCGGGACTCATCTGATTCAATTTCTGGGTTTTTTTACTTTTGCATAAATTACTCTCTCATTCTGGCAGGAATTGTTAAAGCATTCATTTTTTTCGAAAGGAATTACTGTGTTATCTAGTTTTAAAAACTTATAGCGCCTCACTTGCCCATTATTTCTCTATAACGTCCCAACCGAGTAACCATCTGTGTTTATCGGAAAAATCCTTCGGGAACTACGTGCACTTCGCACAAAAATCTTTGCAGTTCATTACTGCTTGCCAATAGTATGACTTTCTCCACTGGTAACTCCATTGATTCCTAACGTAATGAGTTTGTTTACTCTTGTATTTGTTATCTAATAAATCTTCCTTTTTATCGATATATCTGCTCCCGTATCTGCATAGAAATTACTGCACCGCCTTTTAATTTGGACTTTTAATTTAACAACAGGTGGTTTTTTACTGTGCATAATCTTCTTAAATTTATTACTTTTGCGAAACGACTGCCTTTTTATTCTACTTTATTACTTCGATTGACGGTGTTATTGCTCGACACCTGAGACTGTGCGAGCAGGTTTTCAAGTTTAAATGATCTTTATTGGCAGATTGTACTTTATGTTTATCTGAGCTTGATGTTCGGTACTATTTTCGGGATTTTTGCTATCTTTGTTAGAGTCGTAGGTACGATATTTACCGTAGTTTTTGTTGAAATCGTTACGATTGTAGTTATAGCTATTGCGTTTCTGGTAGTTATATTAGGTTGTAATTAGTATGGTAAGTGTTGCGATTGTTATCTGTATTGTGATTTCTGAATGTTTACTGTTGTTGCTGTTAATGTACCGATAATTATGATTATAGCCGTGATTATTCGCGCGTAGCTTGCCCGATTTTAAGTCGTTTCTAAGGTGAAACAACCGTCGGATGAGTGTCCTTTCCTATCGCAATACAATACAATGTCTATTTTTCGGACAATTTATGCCTAGATGAGGTGTCTGAGCCGTACGTGGGACAACCGTTTGAATTAATTATTCTGTTGACGTTTACATTATTTTGTGTATTACCTTGTAGGTGTTTTCTCGCAGCCTGTTTACTTTCAAATTGATTGGCAATTTGAATGGCTTGAATAAGAGTAGTTGGTCTTTCACATCTTACTTGGTGGTCGAGAGGTGGGCGCAAACCTATCATAAAGTACTGTACTGTTTCTTTTTCAGCTCGTTGGATTTGCGAATCGCGAAGTAGGTTATCGAAAGAGTTGTCAGAATTGTACGCTAAGATAAGATTATTTAGAATGGCTTGCACGCGATCTCCATAGTCTGAGACTGATTCACTGACTTTTTGTGATAAAGTTTTTAATTTCGCCATTACATCGTCTGTTGTGCCTACATTGTTGTAAGTGTGCTTAAGATCGTTAAGTAATTGTTCTAACCGATGGATAATATTGAATTCTGACGAATATGCCGTGGACGCTTTTCCCGTTAATTTGAGGTTAAAAAAGGTAAAATTAATTGTTCCGAAGCAGGGCCGTAAAGTTGAATTATGCTGCGCACCATGTGTACAAAAGGTGGGAGTTTGTCTGGCGAACCGTCGAAATTAGGTATATATTTCATTGCATTGAAAATTAATGAGTGACTTAAATTTGATATGTTATTATTTTGCGATTGGTAAACGTGGTTATTATTTGCTTGAGGCTGATTTTGTTGGCCGTCGGATTATGTAAACTAGTGGTATTCTTGTAATTTGGATTGTGGATTGGGAATTCGATGAGTTGAAGGTTATGGTATTTGTTAATTGTCTGTGAATGTTTCGATTTCTTCTAGATTGTGATCTGTGTTGATGGGAATTTGTTTGCGCATGGATGTAGTATAGGTCGGGCGACAAATCGTTTGTAGGTTGTCGAATTCGCGATTCTGTATCTGAATTATGTACTTTTGCATGTGTATTTACTTTGGTGCTTCTTACTTGTGTCCCTAGTCTAAAATTTTGATTTTCTGCAAGTCTGTACTTTATCGAATCAGAATCAGATTCGTCGGAGGACGTTTCTGCCTCAATTTCACGAGTTTGACGAATACCATTTTGTAAAATTCGATTTATAGTGATATGTACCTCTGCGGCTAGAGATGGATCACGAATACCACTATTGACAATTACTTCCGTTACTAAATCGTTCACTGAGGTGAGACATGGAGGTGGGGGTGAATTTATTTTGCGCGTGAATTTGAAAGGTTAGGTAAGCTGTTACTAGTGTTCTTAGTTGGACTGAGATTTGAGGCTCTGAATTCACAGTGTGCACTACCGGAGTCGGTTGATTGACTAAATAGATTTGTTGTCGACATGTTTAAAGTTATGTTATTATTGTTTTATTTTGTTTGAAAGTGCAATTATAATTATAAAGAAAAACTTCGATGTTAAATAACTTACTTTGCTAATGTTTATATTATTTTTATATATTATTATTATTTTTACTAAAAATATTTTTATTTGAATTTAACGATTTGAATATTAAGGGAAAAGAACTAAAAGGGCTAAAGTTTATGTGTGAAAAAGGAAAATAATAGAGAAAAAAAATATATGCACTTACTTTACACTTATTGTTGGTGATTGGATAGTGGAAAATTGATATGGGACGTTCTTCCTGTCCTTCCTTCCTGTCCTACCTTCCTGTCCTTCCTGTCCTTCAATAGCGGTGGTTGAAAATTATTGTTGAAAAAGGCACATATTTACATTTGTGCAAAATTTAAAGTTTTTGTTGTGTAGGCACTCGAACACTGCAGGCACTTTATTGTAATAATATTCTCGTACGACACTGAGAAAACGTGATACTTTTCGGAAGCTAGTAGCGTGAGAAAAAAAAAATGTTATTTTTCCGCCTCCGAAAAAAAAATTGGATTTCTTGAAAAATTTACAACTTCACACCACGAGAATCCCAGTGCTGTCACCATTTATTGTTACGGGCGTAAAGGTATCGGTTCTCTTACCAATAGGATATATTAGAATCGGGTGTGGTCAATTGAATAAGTGTCGTTACGGTTATACTGGCATTTATTTAAACACGTCTGTTATTAACATAATCTAACGTGAGACTGACTATATTAAGAGCGTCTTCACACTCGTCCGCTCGGACTTCTGCTGACGCAACTTGCAGGTGCTTATCTCGCGGAGATGCACCGTGAGAAGAAGTAACGTTGCGGACCTCTGGTCAGGTCCGTAACAATATTTACACGTAAGCACGCATAAACGGCTAAAGAAGTCGAAATATTTATTTTTTTAGATTTCGTCCCATAGCGCGGTGGATTGAAATCTAATGCATATTTACACGTAAATGCACGCATAAACCGTCTAAGAAGTCGAAATTTCTCTTCTTTTAGATTTCGTTATATTGCCGGGTGGATTGAATTCAAATGCATATTTACACGTAAATATACGCATAAACCGTCTAAGAAGTCGAAATTTTTCATTTTTGAGAATGCGCTCTTTTGCCGGGTGGATTGAATCAAATGCATATTTACTTACACGTAAATACACGCATAAACCGTCTAAGAAGTCGAAATTTTTCATTTTTTTGATTTCGCTCCCTTACCGGGTGGATTGAATTCAAATGCATATTTACACGTAAATACACGCATAATCCGTCTAAGAAGTCGAAATTTTTATTTTTTTAAGATTTCGTTTCATAGCCGGGTTGGATTGAATTCAAATGCATATTTACACGTAAATACACGCATAAACCGTCTAAGAAGTCGAAATTTTTCATTTTTTGAGAATGCGCTCTTTTGCCGGGTGGATTGAATCAAATGCATTATACTTACACGTAAATACACGCATAAACCGTCTAAGAAATCGAAATTTTTCATTTTTTTGATTTCGCTCCCTTACCGGGTGGATTGAATTCAAATGCATATTTACACGTAAATACACGCATATTCCGTCTAAGAAGTCGAAATTTTTATTTTTTTAAGATTTCGTTCCATAGCCGGGTTGGATTGAATTCTAATGCATATTTACACGTAAATACACGCATAAGCCGTCTAAGAAGTCGAAATTTATATTTTTGTAAGATTTCGTTCCATAGCCGGCTGGTTTGAATTCAAATGCATATTTACACGTAAATACACGCATAAAACGGCTAAGAAGTCGAAATTTTCATTTTTTTTAGATTTCGTTCCATACCCGGGTGGATTGAATTCAAATGCATATTTACACGTAAATACACGCATAAACCGTCTAAGAAGTCGACATTTTTCATTTTTTGAGAATGCGCTCTTTTGCCGGGTGGATTGAATCAAATGCATATTTACTTACACGTAAATACACGCATAAACCGTCTAAGAAGTCGAACTTTTCATTTTTTTTAGATTTCGTTCCATACCCGGGTGGATTGAATTCAAATGCATATTTACACGTAGATACACGCTTAAACGGTCTAAGAAGTTGAAATTTTTCTTCATTTTAGATTTTGCTCCCTTGCCGGGTGGATTGAATTCAAATGCCTATTTAGACTAAATACAAGCATAAAACCGGCTAAGAAGTCGAAATTTTCATCTTTTTAGATTGTGCCCCTTTGCCGGGTGTATTGAATTTAAATGCATATTTAGACGTAAATACAAGCATAAAGCGGCTAAGCAAACAAAATTCTTAATTTTTTTAGATTTCGATATATTGCCGGATGGATTGTATTCAAATGCATATTTACACGTAAATACACGCATAAAGCGGCTAAGGAAACAAATTTTTATTTTTTTTAGATGTCATTCCACAGCCGGGGATTGAATACAAGTGCATATTTACACGTAAATACACGCATGAACGGTCTAAGAAGTCGAAATTTTTCATTTTTTTATATTGCGCTCCTTTGCCGGGTGGATTGAATTGAAATGCATATTTACACGTAAATACACGCATAAACCGTTTAAGAAATCGAAATTTTTAATTTTTTTATATTGCGCTCCTTTGCCGGGTGGATTGAATTGAAATGCATATTTACACGTAAATACACGCATAAACCGTCTAAGAAATCGAAATTTTTCTTTTTTTTAGATTTTGCTCCCTTGCCGGGTGGATTGAATTCAAATGCATATTTACACGTAAATACACGCATAAGTCGGCTAAGAAGTCGAAATTTTATTTTTTTAAGATTTCGTTCCATAGTTTGGGTGGATTGAATTCAAATGCATATTTACACGTAAATACACGCATAAGCCGGCTAAGAAGTCAAAATTTATATTTTTTTAACATTTCGTTCCATAGCCGGTGGATTGAATTCAAATGCATATTTACACGTAAGCACGCATAAACCGTCTAAGTAGTCGAATTTTTTATTTTTTTAAGATTTCGTTCCATAGCCGGGTGGATTGAATTGAAATGCATATTTACACGTAAATACACGCATAAACCGTCTAAGAAGTCGAAATTTTTCTTTTTTTTAGATTTCGTTATATTGCCGGGTGGATGGAATTCCAATGCATATTTACACGTAAATACACGCATAAAACGGCTAAGAAGTCGAAATTTTTCATTTTTTAGATTTTGCTCCCTGCCGGGTGGATTGAATTCAAATGCATATTTACACGTAAATACACGCATAAAACGGCTAAGAAGTCGAAATTTATATTATTTTAGATTTCGTTCCATAGCCGGGTGGACTGAATTCAAATGCATATTTACACGTAGATACACGCATAAAGCGGCTAAGAAGTCGAAATTTTTCATTTTTTTGATTTCGCTCCCTTACCGGGTGGATTGAATTCAAATTCATATTTACACGTAAATACACGCATAATCCGTCTAAGAAGTCGAAATTTTTCATTTTTTATATTTTGCTCCCTTGCAGGTGGATTGAATTCAAATGCATATTTACACGTAAATACACGCATAAACCGTCTAAGAAGTCGAAATTTTTATTCTTTTTAGATTTCGTTATATTGCCGGGTGGATGGAATTCCAATGCATATTTACACGTAAATACACGCATAAAACGGCTAAGAAACAAAATTGTAATTTACTTAGAATTCGTTCCATAGCCAGGTGGATTGAATTCAAATGCATATTTACACGTAAGCACGCATAAACCGTCTAAGTAGTCAAAATTTTTATTTTTTAGGATTTCGTTCCATAGCCGGGTGGATTGAAATCAAATGCATATTTACACGTAATTACACGCATAAGCCGTCTAAGAAGTTGAAATTTTTCATTTTTTTAGATTTTGCTCCCTTGCCGGGTGGATTGAATTCAAATGCATATTTATACGTAAGCACGCATAAACCGGCTAAGAAGTCGAAATTTTTATATTTTTAGATTTCGTTCCATAGCCGGGGGCTTGAATACAAGTGCATGTTTACACGTAAATACACGCATAAACCGACTAAGAAGTCGAAAATTTTATTTTTTTAAGATTTCGTTCCATAGCCGGGTGGACTGAATTCAAATGCTTATTTACACGTAAATACACGTATAAACAGTCTAAGAAGTCGAAAGTTTTCATTTTATTTAAAATAATCCTCTCCTAGGGTCCTCTCCTAGGGGTTGTGGGACCTTGACGAAGTTCGGGTCAGGGAGGCTAGGACCCTATTAGGATAAATCCCTTAGGGAACTTAAATCCCTGGTCCCGAGCGGGTGGAGAGGCTTAATTTCCAGGATTTGGGGGCTAAAGGCCCTGACTCTCCCGGCTGTCACGGATCGGGTATGGGTCCTGATGACTTGCCTGGATCTCCCTAATAGGAGCTCTCCTGGGCCGGCGCCGGGACTCTCCCTCTGCCCTGGAAGGATGCGGGGGATGGGGGGCGGAGGTCTGCTGTTACCCCAGCCTGACCTTGGCCTACCCCTTCTCTGGGTCCGATGAAGGGGAGGGGAGCACGATAAAGGACGGACGGGGGATCAGGGCTGACTTGTCCCCCTTATTTGAGGGGTGCAAGGTAGCTCAAACGATTCCGGAGAGAACCAAAGAACAACTCCCTATCTGGACGTGGTGAACCTGGATAGGTAAATACACCCCCCAATCTGAGTGTGTTAAGCGACCCGTGCCGAGCAGACCTGGTTGGCCCCTGGGGGTAACTAGGGGTCGTTAACGGAGCCTTGGGGATACCGTGCGCCCTCCCCAAGTAATTAGCTTTACCCGTCGAAAGACATAGTACGGCATGAGGCTCTGCCGGGGTTGACGATATTTCCTCCATACTCGTGGGACCAAAATGGAGAAATTTTAAAAAGAAAAACAGACAAAGACAACAAAAGGGAGGTGGATCCGACCCCGAAGGAAGCCGAGGCTCACGCCAACGCGACCCAAAGGGAGGCAACCCAAACCCCCGTAACCAATCCTCTGTCTCTGTCTCTAGGGGCTGGGAACCCTGGTGCTTCGGCGCTAAGGGGTCCACTAGCCCATGAGACTGGAGATACGATAGTCAAGGAGGGACCTCAAATCCCCCAGATGGACTACTCGGCTCATGAGGCTGTGACCTCTGGCTCTACAGGGCCAGAGGGTCTACGTGCCCCCGAGCCTGGTAGTTCACACAGCCTTCCGGTGTTCGGCCCACATCTACCGACCAAGATGTGTGGGGCCTATCGGAAGAAATTGAAATACTGAAGGCGGCAGCCGGTGAGGCCAACAAAGATGGCCCACCAAATACAGTGTCGAATCAAACCCCGGCGATTACGAAGAGAAGGAATGAGTCTAGAGACTTGCCCCTCGGAGTATCGCCGGGCAAAAAAAGACACTGTGGCCCGCCGAGTTCACAAAAGGGACCAGGGGCTAGTGCTGGGCCGCCTTTAGAGAGGTCTTGAGGACCACCCCACCGGCGCAATACCCGAGATTGAATCATCGAGCTGCGTCGGGGGAGCTCTGGTCTTCGAGGCCTCGAACCAAATATCCAGGGAATGGCTGAAACGAGAAAAAAGTCACGTAAATGAGAGTTTCACGGATTTTTCCTCGATTAAACTTCTCGAATTTGTTGCTCTGCGAATTCGTGTGTTAAAGGCTTTCCGTAACAGAATTCACCGAATCTCCATCGTTTTATCGATGCCCGATTTTGTTGCTCAAGTGGAAACGAGACAAAAGTCAAGAAAATGAGAGTTTTTTCGGATTTTTCCTCGATTAAACTTCTCGAATTTGTTACTCTGCGAATTCGTGTGTTAAAGGCTTTCAGTAAACAGAATTCACCGAATCTCCATCGTTTTAATCGATGCCCGATTTTGTTGCTCAACTTGAAACGAAAAAAAAAGTCAAGAAAATGAGAGTTTTCAAGGATTTTTCCTGGATTAAAGACTTCTCGAATTTGTTGCTCTGCAAATTCGTGTGTTAAAGGCTTTCCGTAACAGAATTCACCGAATCTCCATCGTTTTATCGATGCCCGATTTTGTTGCTCAACTTGAAACGAAAAAAAAGTCAAGAAAATGAGAGTTTTTTCGGATTTTTCCTCGATTAAACTTCTCGAATTTGTTACTCTGCGAATTCGTGTGTTAAAGGCTTTCAGTAAACAGAATTCACCGAATCTCCATCGTTTTATCGATGCCCGATTTTGTTGCTCAACTTGAAACGAAAAAAAAGTCAAGAAAATGAGAGTTTTCAAGGATTTTTCCTGGATTAAAGACTTCTCGAATTTGTTGCTCTGCAAATTCGTGTGTTAAAGGCTTTCCGTAACAGAATTCACCGAATCTCCATCGTTTTATCGATGCCCGATTTTGTTGCTCAACTTGAAACGAAAAAAAAGTCAAGAAAATGAGAGTTTTTTCGGATTTTTCCTCGATTAAACTTCTCGAATTTGTTACTCTGCGAATTCGTGTGTTAAAGGCTTTCAGTAAACAGAATTCACCGAATCTCCATCGTTTTAATCGATGCCCGATTTTGTTGCTCAACTTGAAACGAAAAAAAAAGTCAATAAAAATGAGAGTTTTCAAGGATTTTTCCTGGATTAAAAGACTTCTCGAATTTGTTGCTCTGCAAATTCGTGTGTTAAAGGCTTTCCGTAACGTGCTTCGTGGACATTTTCTGAGCTTAAGCTCCAGCACCAGTCTTCGAGTGCACGGATGGTTTCGTCGGCCATCTTAAATTACGCCGCTTATCAATTTTATAAACGTTTATTCACAGACAATCGTGCGCTTGAATTATAAGCGTCTAATTGTCGTGTTTACAATATAAAATATTAGTGTACCTAACCTGCACACTATTGTCTGTGTTACTCTATTCGCAGAGTCCATATAAGTGCGAGTACGGGCTTCCTATCTTACGCGAATTGCCGCTATGTGATTCGCTTAATGCCTATACCCTCAGAAACATTTAAATTTTTGAAGGAGTATATTAGTTTAATGTGAAGGAAAATTTTCCTTCGCAACGAAAATTAAACAACTTTAATTTTTAAACCGAGAAAAAAAAATTTAATTTAAATTTATCTTTCTTAATAATTGTTTCTCCTTCAAAAAAAAATTATATTTTTCTCACGAAGTCGGTGGCTATTTTTCTAAATTATTATATGAATGATTTTATGAGTACGAAAAAAAGGAAAGAAATACAAAATTAATAAACTCCTATATTAATTTTTCAATAATTGTACTTTAATAAATTTTGCCAAATTTTTCTCGATTAATTTTTCCTGTTATTTCCTATTAAGTGACTTAATCATCCTTGCATTAACTAAATATTTATTTATTTTAGTCATTAATCCTTGAATAAATTTATTTACTAGAATATTTGATTTAATTAAAATCGAAATCAAAAATACTAATTTTTCATTATTTATT